>VUJU01000579.1:0-94505 GCA_009835225.1 Aphis craccivora | reverse complement strand
GTACACTTAAAAATAATGAAAATTAATTATTTTAAAAGTTATGACTTTTAACGTTACGTAAAATTTATTTAATTTTATAAACAACTACATAATTTAAATTAAAAGTTAAAGAAATATAAAAAATATGTTTTTTAAAAGACATTACAAGAATAAGTTTAAAACGGTTTCGTAATATATAGAAAAAACGGTAATAACAAACCATAAATTAATTCAGAGCTGAAATCTACTTTACAAGTTTAAGAAAAACAATACTTTTCTAGAACTTAAAGTGTTATTAACTCAGAAGTGTTAATTAACTCAAGTATTTGAAAAGTTTTAGAGTACATGCCAAAAGTATACAATATTATAACTCAACCTTAAATTACTCATATAATACAAATCAAAAGATTATACATATATGTATATTAGGTTATACAATTTATTCATTTTAACATACCTATATTGAATTTAAATTTAAAATTCTTATTTTAAATTAAAATAAATTAATAAAATATAATATATAATATAATAAGTATTAGAATTTGACGGTATAATATTAAAAAATCTAGTCTATACTTTATACCAACTTAACATAACATTTAGGTATTCTATTGAGTTCATAGTTTTAACATTCGACTGTATAACAAGAAGCAATAGAAGTGCACGTGAAACTCTTTGTTATTCTTAATAATATAATACTACACAATATAAACACCAGTATGTATAGCATATACAATACACAACAAACTGAAAAAACTTTAATATGCAGCTTATGAGCATTCAAAAATGTTATATTAAAAAGTCCTCCCTCCAGAGTTACCATATGCAATGTTAAGAGAGTAATTTGTTTGAATACCACATTAGATAACAAAATCAACTCATTATATACCTATATATATATATATAACAATAAGTAATACGCACTAAAATTGATAATGTATTATTGAGTGGTGATACTAAATAAATCAACATTTATTGAATTGTTTATGATTCAGACTTAGTAAAATTCTAAAATTATAAGGACAAAAAATCTCAATAGAAATATTACGTTAAAAATTACTATCATTTTGATAATATTATGGTTTGGTATATTTTGTAATAAGGTACATAATTTTGCTTAAAACACAAAATATATTCTGAATAGATTATAGCATAATAGCTTGGATAACATTATCATAATATACTACACTTTTAATGGTGCTTTAAATATTATATATCATTTTTTTTTTTTTTTTAAGAAATTAAAATTTAATAATACAATTATATTTAAAATGTAAATACATAAGTTTATAGAATAAATAGCATTTCGTGTAATCATATTTTACATTATATAGCACTATGTGATAATGCAAAATAGTATTATAGAAGTGTTTCACCACAAACTAATACCGTTCCAGATGCTTATTATAAAAAACATCAAACTTGTATTACTTATAAAAACTAAAAACAAAAAATAAATATAGTGTCAACAATAAATTTCCAATCTATTAATGATCTGTATAGGTAATATTATAAAATATGTTTCAAGTAAACCAAGTGTAAACTAGCATTAATAATTTAGATTAAACTTATTTAAATATAACACTGTCCTAAGTCCAGATCAGATGTATATTGTATAATGTACAAGTTATATGGCGTAACTGCATAACAAAATACATATAACTTTAAGTATATATAAAAAGCAATTAAGTACACCAAAGACAACTATTTTTTAAATTATTTATCTTAGAATTTATTTTAAAATAAAATATTTAAACCTTATCCAAAATTCCAAACCAATGAAAAACATTTCAAATATAGTTTTGCTTGGACTACTTATTTTTCGTTTTTTCGTCCACCCTAATTACGTAACAACAACTTAATTAACATGCTAACGACTGCAAAGTCATTTAATCTTGTGGCAATGCAGAACAAAAACGATAATAGTCTCAAGAATAAACTAATAGTTCTTCATTCACAAATGGAAATATGTTGATTAATCTATGTGTATTACGTAAGTATTATATAATCTTATATTATACTTTATTAATAGTTGTAAACTTAAGAACAAATATGCAAAATTGACTACCAAAGTTACATTTTATTTTATTTTCTAATATAAGCATGTATTTATTTGCTGATGGTGTATCCTGAAATTTGTAAAAAAAAATATATATAATAGTTTTTGTCAGTTTCGTTATTGAAATCTTTTGTTATTATGATAATTGTGTAAATAAAACTTAACGCTAGATACAATTATTTTTTTTTAATTCCTTACAATTAAAAAATCATAATACTCATAATACAATGTTTTTACCGATGAAAGATGAGTTAGCAGATTAAATGACACTATTGTCATCAGTGGGTTTGTAGTTTTCTAAAATATATCATCACTCTTTTGAGATTCACAAATACCTAAATCAACATGAATAAATACAAATAGTGACAAGTCACACAAATAAGGGTGATATTATGTATTTATGAATGAAACAATTTAATTTAAATTTATAAACACGTAGGTACTTGGTTAAAAATAATTTAAATCTGTTAGTTTAATTACAGAAATAATATTATAAAATAAAAAATATGTAAAAGTTTCCTTAATAATTTATAAGAATTAAGAACATTGAATTGAATACCTAACATAAGTTACGTAAATAATTATTTTTAATGTATATTTTAACATGAAGTAAGATAATTTCAGGGAAAATCCGTCAACAATTTAAAGGTCGTGTACATTATTGTATTATGATTCAATTTTTGGGGAATAAACCAATTTTAACATTATATTAAATATTATAAATGAAAGAAAATTGTATATGACAATAAAATGTAAGTAAAAAGTAAAAAAGATAAGTTTCAAAGCAAATGTAAATATAATGTAAAAATAGTATAAAAATAATATAAAAAGCTTGTCAAAAAACACGTGATTGGTGACATAGATATAAATCAGTACCTACTGTTATAGCACTTCTTACAAATTTAACATATTTTTTTATTAAAACATAAATGTACCATATCTTTTTAAAAATTAACTTTCATAACAATGGGTAACTAATTACGATACATTATTTAATCTTTAATGAATAAACATTATATGTTAAAAATAATTTAATGTTGTCTAGAACTTAGTTTTCATTAATATTCAATGTTTTTGATTACAATTATTACAATAAACATAAATAAATTTAATTTAAATCAACTAACTTGTCCACCATTATGTAATAATGTATACTAGTAAACAGAAAACAAAAACACTAATAATACTATTAACGATATAAATCCAAAATTATGATTAGATTCGCAATAAAAATTAATAGCAACTTGAATTATAAAATAAAAACAGCGAACGAGTTATGGATGCGTAATTCTAAATTTACAGCAACATTATTAATAACGATACTATAAAGTCTGTTTAATTAAATTTTATCGTAAATATCAGAAATTCTATCTTCGCGTTAAGTTTAAAGCAATTATTACTGACAATCTGTAATTTAATCAAACGCCATAAATTGAAATAAATATACTTTATTTAATAATATACATTATATTAGTATTTTTTATACTAAAACAATGAACTAACATTCGACTGACAAAAAGTTTGACCAAACAAAAAACTGTTTTCCACTATACTGTATAGTAAATTTAGAGTTTAGATACTCGTCATTGAAAATAAAATTCAATATACATATTAAATTTTAATTCGATGATAAATCCTTAAATTATATAGAATACTAATTCTGAGCAGAGAAATTAGCTTATTTTAATTAAATATATTTATAATGATAAATATTATTATTGAAGTAATTAATTTCATTTAACATTTTTTTTTTTTTTATTAAATTAGAAGTTTAACATGTATTGTTTTTAGATGAATACGATCATTGTAAAAACTAAAAATAGCTCTAATGATTCCAAATATTTTGAAAATTACATTATTATAGATATATACTATAACAATAGTTAAATTGTTACTGGGTGGTTAATTAGATACATATACCTAAACGTATCAATACAATTGGTCTAATATATCAAAGAATGAATTTGGTTGTTGAGTAAGTTACTTTCCTAATGTTCAATGAAAGGGTTTTAGGAATCTATAGATACCAATAAAGGCAAGAACTTGTTCATTATGAATTACCGTTGTAATAACAATCAATACAGTGGTCTTAATAATACCTAACAAAACATAATAACTACTGTCGTTATAGTAGCATCGGAGAAGTGGAAAACAAATATGTGTAAACACTAAACTGTGAGGCATTTCAGCATTGAACGAACTTCAGCTCTTACATGTACCAGTTACTGAAAAAGCTCAAGCTCATTTTTCACTTTTGATAGATAATATATGTATTTTAATTAAAAAAAAAACATCTTAATATCTTAATATTTTGAGTTAAAAAATTAATAAAACTAGTATAAATTACAAACATTTGGAAATTATTTAATATTTTTTTTATATTAAATTTAAATTTAAAACATCCGTTGCATGGGACTATTCAAAAAAATGTACCTAGATTAAGAATCTATAATATTACGGGAAAAGTTATTCAGTTTTTGTTTTTTTTTTTTAATTTCCAATTTCAAAAAAATCGAAACTTATGTCTAGAAAAAAAACGTTCTTATGTACCCTAACCTCATTATGTTTAGATTAATAAAAGAATACCCTTATGAGGAATTTCATATTATATGTTTAAACTTTTGCTAATATATAATTAATGATTAAGATTTATGCAAAAAAAAAAAAAAACTTAAATAATTAAAAATGTGTCTAAAGTGTATAAATTAAATAAATATTACAAACTATTAATTGTATATACATATTATAATTTATATAATATAAAATAGTAATTAAAATTAATTGTAAAATTGTCAAGTTCCTAAAATCAATATATATATAATATAACCTAACCTTATTATATATATATATATATATTATAATAATATGTCAAGCATAGTTTCAGGATATTATCCTTCATATGTTTCATTAAATAATTTTATTAAAATTTGAACATCAAACGCAAATAAAAAAAAATTATGTGACTAAACTTTTTTAATTTTTATAAGAACAAATTATAAAGGTCTTTGTATGAAATGTTGAATGTTTTTGATTCACACGCAAACATTTTATCAACATAAATATACCAACAAGTATATAGCCTAAGATTAAATTGGTAAATATGTATAAAAAAAAAAATAATAAAATAAAATACACATTGCAAAAATAATATATAAATAATATATTTATGACCATTGACCACTTGGAATCTACAATCCTAACATTTTAGTTATTAAAATAAAATCTATTATAGTTTTTTTTGTTTACTTAATTATTTGACATGTTTTGAGAAAATACGTATATTGAACAATAAACTTATTCATATTTAAACTTTAAGTGTAAATTTGAATATTTAAGTTTAAAAAAAAAAACACTTATCATCTCTGTATACAATTTGTTTTCTGTCGTTGCTTTGAAATGTAATATTACTCAACTGTAACATGACGTTAATACGTCAATATTTAACATAAATATAGTGTTATATTTCAATTTAAATTATAATGTTGCTAGTTTTCAATAATAAGTATGTTAAAACATATTTATAAAAAAACTAAAGAAGTCATTCTAAAATAGTATAAGTGTTATAAATTAAACCTCTGTCATGAATTTTCACATAAAAAAACTTGTCTGGAAGTAGGTAGACAGTTTTTCAGATTCTAGTTTAAGGATATTTTATAATTTAATTATCCTAAAATTGATTAACTATTTATTTGTATTTTAGTAATACTGTAAATGGAACTAACTTATTGAAAAAAAATGTATGAATATTATCATTATAATTTAATATTATTTACTAATAATGTTATTATTTATAAGATAATATCAACTTTGGGTAGAATGGTATAAAGAGGTTCAAATAATTTAAAAAAATTACTAGAATATTATACGATTGTAAAAAAGTTTTGACTCGATATATTATACTTCTTGAATTACAGCATAGATATCTACTTTAAAAAGTTTAAAAAAAAAATTGTTATATTTTCTCTAAATATTGAATTATTGTACATTGTTTTTTTGTTTTGGCTTTAAATGTATTAAACATAAAATATATTTTAAAATTACTAAAATAAAAACGTATGTCAAATAAAACATTGTGTTAAATACAAGATATCAAGCTATAATACAGTGAAAAAATTGTTATCAACATTAATCAAAAAAATTTAAAAGCATAAAATACCTATAAAGAGAAAAAAAAATTGAAAGTTATTGTGTCTATCACATTCTAACATAAACATTTAGTAAATGATACTAATTTTTATATTACTACATACCTAAATCAATATTTAAAAAATATTAGTGTTGCGTAATTACTAGTTATTCCCTAATATTTATAGTAAGATTTTAGTGATTATTTTACTCGTAAGAAGGTAATTAGTTATCTAATCTATCTCAAATGAGTGGTATTTTATGCAAAAAAAAAAAAACTATCTGAGTTAAATGTTAAAATGTTTTTACTTACCCTAAGGTTCAAAGTGGTAACAGTGATTACAACAAAATGTACTCACCATTGTAATGCAAGTAGATTAATTACTCCACTCAGAAACAAAAATATTGTTTAAATGTTAAAATATTAATTTTTACCTATCATAAATTACGTGTGTGCTTATAACAATAAGAAGTTTGAGTGAAGCACCACCAACTCGCATGTCCAGTTTTTTCACTATCTTTATGTACATTTAAATCTACAAAAATAATACACGAAAAACCTTTTAAGTTTTATTAATTCATATATAAAATACATATAAAGTATTATATAAAATAATATTATGTACTAGATATTATGTATAATGCATAGTATTTATTGTAATATAACACATAATATAAACTGCATATTCCCATTAAATATACACTTTAGGCAATATTCACTTTATTAAAATAATTAAATTTTCAATTTTGCAATTATTAGTTAATTAAAAATAAGTGAATATATTATCGTGTTGCATATATGATTTCTAATAAACACAAATATAATTAGTTTAATAAAATAAAAATTTTATAAGCATCAAAATCATTTTGTTCTATCAATTGCACGGTCTTTATAGTGTAGTTCACATCACTAGAATCGATGAAAAAAATAGCTACTTATATATAAAAAAAAAAAAATGTTACACATTGGATAAAAAAAAAAAAATATAGGAAATGGAAAGTTTTGCACTATTAAATTTGAAAGCAGTTAAGATTTTGATCTCGAAAAAATGTTTTTGACACACAAACGATCGAATAACTTAAAAGGTCATCCATCCTTATAGCCTTCAACGAAAATGTGAACCAAGTCTAAAACTATAAATCGTTAGGATATTATTTTTCTTGGACTAAAATTTTTAACATTAAATAATATCCTAAAATATAAAACACTCTAGAGTATCATATTATTTACTGTTTCTCAAACAAAATATTTTATTAATTTATAAATCTACCAATAACACTTAATACTCATCAATATTTCAAGTAAAAACATATTTATTGTACTATATAATTTTTATAAAAATAAAAATTAACTATTAGGAATTATCAGAAATAAAAACATTGAAAATATATGCACTAAAATTATATAGTATTTGTAATTTATCTCGTACTTATTTCAAAATTTTTTTAAAAATATGAAACTATTATTATAGTTGTATATATGTATTTATAAATAATAATCGAAATAAGTACAGTTGGCAAAAATTTTTCTAAATATATTTTATAAAAATTAAAAGCCAAGTTCAACAATTCTACCACAAAAATGCATTTAATATTAGTATTTTTAAGCTTTTAATCTAGCTTTTTAACCTCCTTCTTTGGCTATATATCTTTATTTTTTCATTATTTTTTTTTTTACTTTTGTATTTGTAGTTTTTCAGAGGCGTTACTAACAAATTATTGGCGGCAGTTTTCTTTCGTCGTAATTTAAAGTGTAATGGTGTGAATCACCATTACAGGATTTATATTCTACTATAATATACGTGTTGATAATACACACATATGTGATATGTATATAGGTACGCATATGATCAAGAGACACGTGTACTATATTATTACATTTTGAGTTCTGTATTATAACGCAGTTCCTCCGAACCATCTATAACTAACTACCTATTTTTGGTTATTTCAATAAATGTATAGTAATAATCTTTTAACTTGCTTCTTAATACGTGTGTTGAACCAATCTCGTATTATTGCTAACTCTGTGTAAATGCTATTTGTCAATCATCAATCAAATAAAAGAAATTATATTATTTAGATTTTAGTTTAAAATAAATAAATCGTTTAAAGACAACTGAGATTCTTATCAAATTAAACATTAAAATAATTTTACAACCCAGCATATTTTGATTTGATTTTTAAATTTGTCAGTAGGCAACGCATTATATCAGATATAGATACAGAAATACGATCATATAAAGAAGCTATAGATTGAATTATTTAATTTTCTATTTTTATATCAATTTCTTAGTTTTAAAATAATCGATTCCTTGAAGAAACTATGAGCACACTTTAATTATTAATTATTATTAAAAATATAAAAATGTCTATGTAATAACCAAATTAAAAAATCAATAAATCTTTCAAGCTTCAAATAATCTTTGAACGAAACAATATCCAAGCAAACTTGATAGCGATATGGCCATCGGACACATAGGCACATACGTATAAGCTGGTAAAATTAAGGAAAAATAAGAAAACTATAAGTAAATAGTATAAGAGGAAAAAATTATAATAAAAGGTTCAGAAATTATGACTACCTATAGTTATTTAAAAAAAAGTTATTGTAATATGGATTACTTACAAAAATAAAATGTTAAATACGATTATTAATAGCAATTATAAAACAAATTATTATCTATACAAATATACAAGTAAAATATAAAAGGTATAAATAGTTAATAAATCTAATGCCCAGGTTATGAAATAATATATTTAATAAATTTACAACAGCCGAAAGCTCCTTATATTTTATTAAAATAAAATAATACTTAATCATTGATTATATTTAATCAATGACTTAATGAAGGCGATACAAAATTGTATGTATCTACTGCAAGTCATAAGATTTTTGATAATCAATAATCATATTAGATATCAAATTAAAATAATGCTAATACAATCATTATTAAATATGACTTTTACTTTCAAGTTTTTATGAATAAAATTAGCATACTTTTTATTCTTGGCTTATAAACCAAATCAAACAAATAACACCTCAGGGTAAAATTAGAGTAAAATTATGTAGTGTTGTTAATTGCTAGTACTTATTGGTTTTTTTTCATGCTATAAAATCTTTGATATTCCCCATAAAGTATAAAGTAATAAAAAACCTATGTGCAATAATAAATTAAAAAAAAAAAAGTAACAATATTTTATTTATTTAGTTTGACATTAGTTATGCATTGTCCAATTGATTAATAGCAGCTAAGATATTTTGTTAATATATTATTTCTAGGTGAATTAAATTTAATCTAACATTAACCCATAATATTAATTGCTTGACATTTAATCAACTATAGAAAGTTTAGTGAAATTTAATAATTAATTATAAAGTAATTAAAAAAAAAAAAAAATCGTGTACAATAATAAACAAGGTATTTATACGACTTAAACAACGTATTAGTATAAGTAATTAAAGATATTTTCAATTAGTGTGACAAATTAATAAAGTACCGGTTATTTTCATCTGTTTTAAATTTATATTCCAGATTGAACTATCATTTAAATGAATGACTTTAAGTGCTTTAATACAAATATTATTTACTTATCGTCATTATCATCATTATAATCTATGTAAATAAAAACGAGAACTAATATGGATATATTATATTATATAAATAGTTTTAAAATATTATATCCATGGAAATTGTTTCAACTCAAAACATGAGAGATGAGCTTCAGTTATTTTATTTTCATTTTTTTCTAATCTAGTATAGTATGGAAATCTGTGACTTATTTTAATAAAAGTTATATCAATATATTGTTTGTGTTCCGTAGGCTATTTTTTGTCCCGGAGTTCAATTACATGAAAGGTTGCTTACATACCAGGTTGTCAGTAAACTACGAAAATTGAAATTGTTGTTTATATCATTTCGATTAAATAATATAATATTGAACACATAGCAAAAAAACAATTTTTTTTCCTATAACAACACTATACATTAATAATAATGAATAATAACAATAAACTACATATTAATAATAATTTTGTTAATTGACTAAAAAAATTAATTAAAGTACATAACAAACGTTAAATTATATAAAATAAAAAAACATCATTTGGATAAAAATTAAAACAATATATTTTATTTAGTTAAAAATAAAAAGTATTAAGCTATTATTTTGGATACAAAATAAAATTGTTGATAAGTGAGAATAATATTACCGGCAAAATGTGCTACCTATCATAATTCTTTGTTAAATCAGTATGACCAGGTGTTTGTTGATAAGTACATGCATCTTTCAGTTATGGATACCTTTTATCATAATATGAATATTTCAAAATAATTGTATACAAACAGAGATGATACGCTTGAGGTCCTTTCAACACAATACAATGTGTTTACATAAGAAGATAAATAATTTACGATAAAAATATTTTGCTAACAAGAGGACGTCGTACCTGCATGTGTTGTTTCTTTTTACTTACACATAATATAGGTACCGACAATTTACTTTCGACAGTTCCAATTTTGAGTCGTTGGCTTAAAAAATATGGTGAATTATTAGTAAACTTAGAGGTAAAAATATTATTTGTGTTCTATCGTTTCACTTATACGGTATTTTAATTCGTAACCAAGTTATGAGTACCTATGCAAAGTATTCAAGCTTAAAAATACTCATAGGTAACGTCTTAAAAATTAAAATAACATTAAAAACAAACGAAAGAACACAGAAAACGTTTTTAATTTTAAGTTTGTTAATGTTGGTCAATTCACTCAAATATTAAACTTAACCACACAAAATAGGAACTGCTACATACATTTTAGTATATTATACGGTAATAAGATAGAAACATGGTGGTACGAAGTCTTCTTAAGTCCCATTTAACAAATTTTCATTAATATAATACATAATAACATATATTTATTTATTTTATATTACCCTGTTAAAATAATAAAATTGTGGTTTTTAGTTTTCTGGAATTATTTTGGTTCATAATAGTTTTCCCCAATACTCAAAACCGATTACTGACATCTTACAAGGTTTTTAACTTGTCATTCTTTGACTAACAAATAAAAATACAAGATATGTTGAAGCAGAACATCCTGCAGTTACCATTAGCACCAACAAAACAAAATAGGTTAGGTCTTTAAAATACGTATTTATATATCATAATATATTATTTTAGCCAGATAATGATAAGACTTAATTTAAAAAAAAATTATCATCCAGGTGGATTCAGATAATACAGTTATTTAATTAATACATTTTTTACAGAGAATTTTGTTATATTTTGATAATATGGTATACATTATTAAGAAAAAAATTTAATTTTATGTAGCTGTATAATATTACATATTTAAATCAGTTTTACTTTAGAAAATAACGAAAAAATATATTTTAAATATTTTAGACTATAGGTACCTACCATTTTCTATTAGGAATACAAAGTTCTAATACAAATATAAAATGTATTTATAATATCTTTTACTGTCAGTATCTTCTTCAAATTTGTGTATTCCATTTCATTTTTCATTAGGTAAACGTATTTGGAATACTTATTAAGTTTAATATCTTAAGATTAGTTCAGTCGTTGATATAAAATAATAGTGAACAAAAAGAGTGATACAGATAGGTAATGAATCTAAAATAATAAACTTATCTATCGTAATATAACATTAATAAATGTTAATCATTCTTGAAAAATGAAAATGTATGGGCACATTCAACCAACACGATCGTTCATAAATCGCAATACGAATCTATCAATAATAATAATAATTATTACATTTCTGAAACGTCAACCAGCGAACTACTCTCCAATATATTACAGAATTACACGTTTAATTGTGTTTTATATGAAACTAAAAACAAATGTCAAAGGTAACTATGAAGGCATTAATGGCCATATTTAATTAACACATCATCAATCCTACATTGTTTATCAACAACTTTTCGAAACAATTCAAAAAAATATAGTTTCTCATAATGCAGAATATCAAGATGTTATTTACCACTATTATAATGGTTGGAAATATGACTATTATTCACAATAATTATTGTAGTATAGACGTATAGTTACTTTATTTCTTAATGATAAATGATCACTTAATAACATTATAAGGTTTTGAACAAATTCACATTTAATAAAAATATATTTTTCTTAGAACTTGATAGAAGTACAATAGTATATATCAATAAACATCTATGATGTTATGATATAAGATTAAATAAATAAATAAAAATATAAACTTAATTCACGATAATTAAAGTTTTAATATTTATCATGATAAAATATTTATTTTGTTTTTATTAAAATAATTTAAATATTTCTATATATATATATCAAAAAAATATATAATTCACATAAAATAAATAATCAATGTAACATAATAATTTTTTTATTAATTAAAATACTTCACATTTAATTATATCAATAGGAAAATAAAAAAACGACATAGTTTTCATTTACTTTATTCTGATGTTTAGCTATTAATAATACATATAATATATTACATATATATATATATATATGTACACAATATTTATATGGTAAAACAAATTTTATAAAAATAGTATAATTCATAAACATACTCGTATATTTGATTAAAACGAGTAATACAAAAGTTTTATAATATGACTCTATTATATAGATTGAAAGATGGTCACAGATGGTATATTTTGAAATGGAGTTGGTAATTTATACCAACATATACTTTTATTTGTGTACTATAATGTACCTTTCATAACCAAGAGTAGTTGAAAATATGTACAAAATTCTAGTATTAAATAAGAAATATAAGTTAACATTTGAAAACAATGTTAACATATACCTTTTAATTTATTTAACGATATTAAAAAATATTATAAATATATATTTTATGACTAATTAACATGCATTTTCCATAGAAACTGAATATTAAAGGAACAAAAGTTCATTGTCAAATTTACTATCGGATAACAATATAGAGGACAAAGGTTATTTTGTTATCAATGCCCTAAAGACCTTTCAAGTTAATTGCGTCAATGTAACCTTATGTATAAATTTGAAACAAAATTCAGGTATTTGCAAAATAAATTTGTCTATTTCAGATCAAAACTTAATTTAGATATTTACTGCATAGACTACGTCATAATTTCCAAAATTAACTCCATTCAAATAAAAATATAAATAATATTTTCTGATGGTGCCATCTATATTTTTTAAGTTTTCGGTACTAATAACAGATTAATGAAAAGTTAACATTTCAAAAATTTCATTAATATTTTATCCATCGTATAAATATTATATATATATAATATATAAGTACATCATAACATTCTCCTAATATTAATCATTAGTTTCAAGTCTTATAATGTCTTAATAATTTAAAAAAAAAAACAATTCATATTGTTAGAACTTTGATTAGACTATACATTTAAATGTATTAATAAGAAGATATGAACGATAAATGTATACTCTACTTCTAAGAGAAAAAAAATTAATATATATAAATTATATAAATAGACAGACATGGATATACACGCGTAATAGCTCTGACTAGAATGACGGATGGTATCCAGACATTTATCATGTTTCATACAAATACACGCAGTTAGAAAAAAATTGCCTGACAAGGGTCACAATATTTTATTTTATTTCAATAAGGATACACTTTTTAATATATAAATGGCAACTATTTTACTTTGGTCTCCTATATATTTTTGAGTTTTCTGTTTAGAAAATTGAAGTGAGATATTTTTCTAGAAAATATGGTACATATAATATTAGATATTAGGCTAAAAGAGATAGGATTTTCAAAAAGTATCAAAACATAAAATTCTATTAAATTCTCAAAAAAAAAAAAAAAGAAGTAAGGAATTTTAAAATTATTTTACGGATATTTTAGTTTTTTTTTTTATTTAGTTATTGTACCTGGTATCAGAATATTCAGAATTATATACAATTTGCCAAATTTTCAATACATACTTTATAAAGTAAATATTTGAATCAGCTTCATAAATTACATCCTGATGGTTTTTTCATAAATAGTACAAAATATAACATAATAGTTTATAGATAATTATTATAATTTTTAGATTATGAGCAGAGCGAGGAATGTATTGGTATTGAATTTACAATGGTATATGTTTTTGTTATGTTTTTGTTTTTTAAAAAAAAAACAGTAAGAATGTTTCGATTTTTAACTTAAGTCATTATTCTGGTAAGAAAGTAAATCTAGTTGGAACATAAAAATTAATAAATATTTGAATTTTCATGCCAAACCGACTTTATGAAAACCGATATTGTTTTTTGTTGTACCTAACTCTAATAATAACAATCTTAGATTCATGAAATTCTTATTGAATCTTTAAATTGACATTATCAATATACGATAAAAATATTAAATGTTTTGTGGAAATTAAAAAAAAAAATGCTATCATAAATCTCAAATATCAAAATAACTTTTTATGAGCTTCTGAAGCTAGAATTTCGACAAAATTCATTAAAATAACGAAAATCTGCAACTTGTTTTGGATTAGGAATTCATAAAAAAATGTTTTGTTTATATCTATGATTTGAAAATTTAATACAATATTCCCCAAAAGTTATTTTTATATTTATAAAAAAAAAAAAAAAAATTATATCAGTTAATTAAATTTAAAAATATAATTTGAATATTAAGTTGAAATTGAAAATTTTAGTCATTACTCATTACAATTATTATGCCTTGTATAATAGCCATCACATATTTTTGTAATTTTTTCTATATGGTCTTTCTATTAAACAGCCATAGTATTTCCTTCGATTAGTTGTGTTAACTGAAATATTATAAGGATCTCCTTCGTTTTAAACGAATCTATACATTTCCACTAGGTTCAAAGTCATTATGCCACACTTCAACAGAATTTTTGGTCCGGGAATAAATTTATATATTAACCTATAATAGTATATTATATTATATCTGTTAATTACATTTTAAATTGTATTAATTTTCTACTATTTAAAAATCAATAAATAAAAGTATTTAAATATTTTAAAGCAATAAATCATGAAACTCGGAAATGTGTGAATTTTCTAATTATGTAATTAGTACAATAAAAAAAACTAAAAATTTACGATCGTCAAACAATTATTGTATTAGAGATCAATTCAACGGATATACCGGTTTTTTTTATGTTATAACATTTTCAACACATTTTGACTTTAGTAAAATAAACTATTTATAGATATTTTAATTTTAGTTTTTTTTATATAAACTAAAATAAAAAGTTTTTCATGAAAACCAAAAGCTTGAAAGTTTAAAACAAGATTTCTCACAATATGTTATAATAGCAATTAAAAATTATTGAAGATACATAGCCATGTTTTTTTTTTTGTTTAGGAGCATATTAATATAAATATTCTAGGCTGACAATCCATTTCCACCTAAAATCATTTTCTTATACAATACTAATTGATAGTAGATCATTGAATTCAAATGCAATATCTTCCATTAAAATAACCTACTATATAGCAGAATAATACTCACTTGAAAACTCTTTTTAAAATATTTTTTATTATAATTGTGACTTTTAGAGAGTTACTTATAGCACAAATATACTATGCATTTTATTAAAAAAGATTATTATCAACACTTATTTTATAAAAAAATAAAAAATAACTTCATTCTAAACATCAAATACGAAGAAAATCTGTTTGTATTGGAAACTATTGAAATATGATTAATATTGACTTAATATAAAATAAAATTACATACAATATTTATAAATATTATTCGTATTCTTTTTTTTATACACAATAATTTACCTTAATAAGTTTTTTCTTTAAATTTATAGTTTAGTTCACAAATAAAATTGTGATGATGAATGGATGATAATTTAAAAATTTCCCAGTAAATAATTTGTTCAAATATTATAATTAAACATTTTTAAATAAAAACTTATATAACATTTGTTTTCATTTTTTTTTCTTTGATATACACTATGTTTGTTTTAGTAAATTCCCTCAGGCCTACTGGCTACTATATAGGTACAAATATTAATTTATCAGCCTCCTATCTTAACATTAAAACTTACAGAACTATATGAATACTTAATGCAAACAACAAATTCAAATTTTAAAATATTCACATAAATTACCTTTATAAGACGTTGACTATCTCAAATTTTTAAGTACAAGCTAAAAATACTTTAAATTACAATACTTATACTTATAATAATTTAGTCTATTGCAAAAAAATGGTTTTACATAAGTAAAAGTAAATCAAAAATATGGATAAAGCATACACATCAAGACATCATGTGAGTGTAATATTTAGATGGTAAATAGTAAATGCAAGTAATACAGGATAAAATAACTAAAAATTAAAATTAAATAATATGTTAATAAATTAACATTTAATAAATTTTTTTGTATCATGCGACCATATTATATTGGTAATTCTATTTATTTTGATTGTACACAAAATACAAATTGTATAATTATATAGATTTTCTCAACAAAAAAAATATCACATTTATTATGTAATTTAAATTTACTATTAAAAATGTCCATTAACGCTTAACCAGTGATTAGCGGATTTTATTACCGGCAAACATTCACTAATTAGGGTTAACAAAAACTTAACCAGACATTGTAAGAACATCCCTAATTAGACGCCAAATATCCGTATGTATGAAAAAAAATAAACTAGTTAACCTATATATATTATTTTAAATTTACTTTAATTTATTTATTTATTTACCTACTGAATTTCATTAATGAATATATTTATAATTTTAATGGTGTTATTTACTTTTCAATATTATTTCTACAATATTGATTGTATTAAATTAAATTTACAAGTTCAAATATTGGTAACCTAACCTATGTTTATGAATTATCTAATATTTATAATGGATATATAATTTTAATAGTTTACTATTTAAAATTAAAAATATATATCACAAGCTCATCTATATTTATTATAACTATTTACCAATGTATATTCACATTAGGTTTATTATGTACTATCATGTACATGTGTTTCTTATAATCAACTTAATAAAGAATACCTACATATTAGTGATAACCATTTAATAACATTTATTGATAACGTTAATCAAACAATTTTTAAATAATAAATATTTTTTTCGTAGATTTAATATTTAATATTCATAGATTTTTGAAATATTTATATTTTATTAATCAACTAGGTATATAATATATTTGTAAGCTAAATAAATAATGTTAGCTCATATTGATTAGTGAATTATTTTTCTAAAACAGTTTAGTATGAGTAAACCAGGAAATTCAGACTACCAATTGTCAATTATAACGTAAAATTATTAATTTTTCTACAGCATTTGTTATTAAATATACGGAATTAGATCACTACAATGCGTTATTTTTGAAAATACAAAAAAATTAAGCGAGTTTAAAAGCAATATGCGACAAATGCGTATTTACCAAAAAGCTACGAGTTTCAAAAAACACGTAATTTTATGTCGATAGCTAAAAATTAATATTGTAAAAATTAAATATTTAGGTTATTATAATATACATATGAAAATTTACAATATAAAAAATGAAACAAGTTTATTTATATAATAAACGTAATAATATCAAAAACAGGAAGTGTTAGCCACTTTGAAATTGTAAATATTAAAAACATATTATTCGCCTTTTTTTAAAAAATAAAAAAATGCCGTAATCGAAATAATGATAACGATGATTTGAATACAATTCAAGAAATAATTATATAAAAAAATAAAAATTTATTTTGATCAATATAATATGATACTAATGTCTAACACAGATTAACTAGTAACTAATATAATACTATGTATGTATTACTATGGATTAATTTATTAGTATTTAAGTACTATTACAACTCTAAAATACAAATCAACCTAATTCTGCATTTAACCACTCATATTTCCACTACATAATCCAAAAGTCTTAGTGACAAATCAGTACAGGTACTGTCTGTCTAAAGAAGATATTTTAATCTAGTGTTTTACTGTGATATTATATAATAATAGAAATATCATTTATAGATTGAATTTGTTAATAAAGAAACACTAGCTATTAAAAAAAAAATAATAATAATTTAAGTACATTTTTTATATTATATTATTTATTGTATTATTTGAAGTATTCGTGAAACCATTTATAATAAGTTATATATACATGTATAGAGTTTTTCTACTCATTTAGCAAACTTCTATGAAAAAAAAAAATTAATAATAATTATAACAATGTCTACAACAGTAGATATAGTTGATATAGTTATTTTAATTTTTTTTTTTTTGAATGAATGAATGAATATATAAAACGTCTATATAATTTGTAAATTATCAAAAAAAATTGTGAGAATAGAAAATATAATACCTATAGATTACCGTGGGAAAATTTAACAGAACAGAATGCAGTCCAAATCCCATTGAAATACTTTTATTTTTAAGCTATCAGCAAACATTTTTCAAAGCTTGTATTTTATTAATTTTAAATAAAACAATGTTAATGCGAAAAAATTAGATGAATTACTTGATAACGTCACTTAAAACTATGAATTGGAAAAAAAACCGATGAATGTTCGATATTTATCCATAAAAGATTTCGTTTAAAAATGAGTTTATTTTTCAATGTTACAACTTTTTTATAATACATATTATATATATATATATATATATATTTTTAACTACCATATGTGGCACTTCTGTCTGAAATGTTTGTATAAGCTTGACGCGCATGCCGTATGTACTGATATATTATATCAATTAAAACAAATAATGTAATATAATATAATGTATAATTGACAATTGATGATTGCATATTTCTCCAAAAATATTCAACATGTTTAAGAAATAAGTTGATTTTTACGTATCGTAGCGAATAATATATACATATTACATATGCTTATATGAACCAATAACAGATATTGGTGATTAGATATAAATTACGTTTAATGTATTGATGTTTGAACAGAAAAAAAATCTAAAATTAATAATGATGTACGACAAAATGTATGAGCACAATAGGTAGTATTAATAGTAATGAAAATTGCCATAATTTTACCATTTAATAAATGTATAGCATAGGATAGTATCGATTAAATAGTATTTTTTTAGATAGATAATATGATTAACTATATATTGTTTTCAACTGTTTTGAAAATAATTAAAATATTACTCAGAATAATAGAATATAATAGACATTATATTATAACAATAGAAATATATATATATATATATATATAATATTTATATTATTACAAAAAGTATAATTTATAAGAAATCTTAATATAAAATAATTAAAGTTTAATTTATTGTGATATTGTGTTAAAAAATTAAAAAATATACATTTACTATTTAATTTTATTAATAATTAGTTTTTTTTTTAAATGATAAGAGTATTATTATATTTAGTATAATTATAATTGCTTATGATTAATATAAAATAAGATATTCATACATTTCATTGCGTTTTTGTATACTAAATGATAATAATCTATTATTTTTTATATTTAATGTTTTACTTGACCCTTTAAAGTATTTTCAAAATAATTACATAAATATTAATTTAAACGCAAATAAAAATATATTTATAAGTAACATATTTTATAGCGTTTGTATGATTGAAATTTGGAATATTATATTGTCTATTCCTAACATTTAAAATATTTTGTAGTGTAAACACTAATGCTGATTTAATGTCAGAAAAAAAATATATATATATACAGAGTGAAACAAGAGTACAATTTATTAAATATAGTATCAAACATATCATATTGTTATGAGTAGATTATTAATAGGAAACTAAACACAAAAATGTGTGAAAAATAGTAAAATGGCCAAGTGATGGATGATAGGTAAGACAGTATATACAATCAGAAGTCTATGCAGTCTATGTCTTATGTAGTTTTATAATATTACCTAATCCATTTTCGTTAACCTAATACATCGTGTAACTGTATATATAAAATAGAAACATGTAAGGTACGAAGAACAATAAAATATTTTTGTTTAAACTTTATTGATGTAAGGTTACTTGTTGCGGACAATAAATGAGGAGTTGTTACGTATGCTGCAATTATTTAGAGAAATTATTTAGAAGAATTTGTAATCTTTTGTTTCTATCTAATATTTATTTCAAAATTGTTTAGAATTTATATCAAATTAGTATCTCGCTTCCGCTATAATTTATTATACACAACCATACTTAACTTATTGGTTCACGCAGCTTAAATGTTACCAACAAGAATAATGCAATAGCAATCCATGATTTAAAGTTTAAACATATTATATGTTTGCTATATTATACTGAACAATTGTGATTATAATTATAAATACTTTCAATGCGTAATTAATTACTCATAAAGTTATAATTTAACTAGTTTAAAAAAAAAATGACAATAATTAAGTACATAATTAACTTTTATTACAATTAATTATTTTAACTTAACTTTTACCATACATAAAGTTAAATTGAGAAATAGATTTAAAAATTTTTCAAAATAATTATGGGTTTCTAAATAAATTTTACTTAATAGTAAGTATATAAATAATAAATTAATTATAAATAAGTACTATATCGCATCTAGTACATAATTGTTTTTTTCATTAATATTTACTAGTAAAAATTAAGATACCTTAACAGTTACTGAATAATAAAGTAAACATTATATTAATCACAAGTGTATAATATGATGATATGGTGAAAATAAGCTGATATAAGCTAATAATGAAACGAATTTAGAATATACTAGATATTAATTAATGTATGATTGGTGGAATTTAAGCAGATACGATTATATATGAAGATAAGTTGTTTGAAAATGACTAAGTATAAATAGAATCTTTAGTAATGGGAAAATTAAAACAGAAGAAAGAAATGTAATTGGTGGACTGATTTGTGAGTTTAGATTAAAAATAAATTGTGACAAAGTAACCGAGATATTATATTCACCAAGAAATGTATGATTACTAGTAGTTTCTGCAAAGGTTTTGGTTTTGGATTGATAAGGAAAAAGCAGCACAGGGTGCGGCTTTCCGAAAAGTTTTTTTAGTAGACCTAAAAACTTAAATTGGTGGTGTGGCCTTTTGAGCAAAGGCCATATTTGACTGGATGGTTATTAACTTTGATGCACACGGTCTTATAGTGCATTTCGCCACATTTTACACATCGAGCAGCATGATTACTATACATTTTTGTGTGACCGAGAGACACATAATTATTACTTTAAAAACGCATTTATAAATATTTTAATGCATTTACCACATCAATTTCATCAAGCCCTCGCGTAAAGCGAAAGTTTAATTCTGGTGGTTATCAGTTAATTAGATAGAAAATCTACAGCTGAACAAAACTACAAAAACGCTGTATAAATTCAATAAATAGTCCTTATAATTTGAAAATTATATATTTGTTTGATATTTATGTAATAAAGATGATCTCAAAGTTTTTTGTGATAATATTTCAATAAGGAATTTAGTTAGTTTAATGGTCAATGGAGCATCTATTGAATTAGTCTTAAATTCATAGTTTGATATTTATTGTTCTCTAATAATTATATATATATATATATATAATATTGTATCAATGAGTTAAAAAAAAAATTAAATTAAAAGTTACAACAAAACTCTAGTTAGTACAACATATTATGAAAGCAAGTAATTAAAAAAAAATATGTTTAACTTAACTAAATATGTTAATAGTTCTTTAAAATTGTGTAATCTACATATTTCCTCAAACCAATTTATATTATTTTTAAAAAACTGTAGGTATTTAAAACTGTTTATTTATTTGGTTAATTGTTTATTTAATTTAATAATAGTTTTCTGATTATAAATTAACTTAAACTACCTAGTTTTAAAAGAAAAAAGTGGGTAAGTTTGTACCGCTCTGCTGTACATTAGGTGCAGTATGGATCATTATTATATATATTATTATAGGAGTGTTAAATTTGAATCCAATAATAGGTATCATTGTATACGAAAAACGATTCTGAACAGAGATGATTTGTTAGCCTAGAATATAATTTCGAATGGTTGGTGAAAAAGGTGGTTTATGTTTTCATGGCCTGAATATACCAGAATTTAAGTTTTTTTATAATTATTATAAGCTAAAATTATATGGAAAATTTCGTTTTGAATTTTCAACTCTTAGCTAGTTATAAAAAAAAAATTTTACGAATTATACCTACAAAATAATTTGCAAATATTCATGTTATGGACGAATTTTTGTCAATATTTGAACTTCAAATGCTAATAAAAAAAAATTGTGACTATGTAATTTTATAATTTTTTAATAACTATAAAAAAAACTTATGAGGAACTTTGTATTAAATTTTCAATTATTTTTATTGGGCCGAAAAAATGTTAAAATTGAAAATTTCAATTGTCTATAAATAGCTAATTTAAAATTAAAATCACGTAAAGAAAACGTGATTCTTAATAAATGGTAAAATTTTTAAGTACCTACGACTTATACTTTCTAAATAATAACAAATATTTAAAATCGTTTGAGGATGAATCGTTATTGTTACGCTATTTCCTAAAAATTTAAAATTCAAACGCACTTAAAATTTTTCCTATAATGATGCTTCGAGTTTTCTCTATAGCTACATGAAGGAAAACTTAGTGTTATAATTTTAATCCTTAGTTATAAACATAAAACAATACAATTTAAATTAGAATATTATATTATTATTATTATTATTAACAGTACAAACATATATTAATGAGATGCCATAAAGTTATTCAATAAAACTATACTTTTTATTCTTGTAATCATTTTCCACAGAAGAAACACTAAAAACAAAAATCTATAACATATTTTGGGGTAGTTAATATAAGTTTTAAATTACTCTACAGTCATTAATATAGATGATTTCATATTGATTTTGAGAACGATGATATAAGATTTTGTTATCTTTGCCCATCCAACACGTAGCATAAGAAAATAATTCTACTGAACTAGAGTTCTGAAATAGTGAGCTTTAAATTAATAATATACCTATTACTACCTATTGAGAATTCATCGGCAATCGTCTCCTATTTATTTATTTATTTATTTCCCTTTTATTTACTATAGGTACGTAGAAAGTTACAAATGAAAAAATTATTATATGTTCATAAATAAGTACTTAAAGATTATTTTTTCTTTTTGAATAAATAATATTTGAATAAATCGTTTTATTATTTAAATTTAAACATTTTGAACAAACCAAATTTTTTAAGAAAAATGTTATCACCGTCAAAATACTCAAATGAAATATATTTTTTTAATGTAACAAAGTTTACTTTAACAAAATTAAGTCTCTATTTATTGAGCCGATGACATAACCCTTTTTCCAATTGTTTTTCATATTTGATAATCTTTGCGTATTTTTTTAGTCTATTTTTTTGCTATATTTAAGTACATAAAAAAAAAGAAAAAAAGCATAAATGAGATAATTTTTGAATAAATTAGTCACACATAGCATAATATATCTATCTAATTAACGTATAAACTAATTTAGTTAGTAGTTTAAATGTAGCTTTATAAATTGTCTATAACGATTTAAAAATATAACTATGAATAATACCTATATAAATGAATTCTGCCCATATAGGTCTTATTTAATGTTCTAAGTTACTTCACTTACTTAGGATCAACAATTATTCAAATCATAATTTCCAAATCTTTCTGATTACCGTAACTAAGGCAATTATAATATCTATCTAACTTTTTTTTTTTTTAATACAATTTTAAATGAATATTTAAAATATAATAAATTTAATAATATTTATATATTTAATCCAATAAGATATAACACTATTGAGTGAAAAAAAGGTGAGGAAATGGTTAACGATCTGCTGTATAACTTATGTTGAATGGTCATAGCCTATAATGTTATAGCCTATAACATTACTATAAGTTTAATTTATGAAAATATTGTGTTTAAAAATATCATTGAGTGTATAATATAGTATACATATATAAAAGTTATATGTCCCCAAATATTTGTTAAAATTTGAAATTCAAATGCTTATACAAATTTATTATGTCTTTGTATTTTAAATGTGTTTATATATCTATTAAATTTACTTATGTGGAATATTTTAATAAATTATTAATAAGCTGTTTAACTGAGTGAAATGTTATTGTTATTTTTAATAAAAAATAATAATAGTTTTCAATAAAAAAGAAAAAACCAAAAAGAATCGATATTATTTGAAAATTGTAATTGTTAGTTGTAGGTATGTATGAAAAATCGTTAAAATTTCAAATTCTTATGGTTATTTATTTTTGAGTATTTAACAACAACAATAAATAATAGATAATCTCGAAATCTAGATTTGAGAAAAAATTTTCATCTTTCTTAATATTTTAACAACACACTGGGAATTTTGACTTATTTGGAATAAACTAGACCCAATTTCTATCAGAAATCTTACTTTAAGTTTAAATTTAAGTTTTAATCGTAATATTTTTTTTTCAATTACTAAAATAGACACAAAATAAAAAAATACTACACACCATTGTACAATATATATAATTTCGTCGTTCTTCTCAGAATTCAAAATGACTATTCCGTACTCATTTACTAGCTTTAATTTAAGTAGATTATTTGATGTCATCTTTATTTTAGAAGTAAACACCAAATACATTGATTTCATTTTAGTGTATTTTTCTATATAATCTTTTGCCTATATAATTTTTCTCTCATCATTCTTAAATGATAATTATTAATAGTTAATTACCATGTAAACCTCAATCTCCACTAAAATATCCTGAATTAATAATGTCCACACAAAAATAAAGAAAAATTATTGAAACATAATATAAAGAGATAGATTGTCTTTATAATATTGTACCTTAACATACAAATATCTAATACAATTAGTGTAAGAAAATTTTTTAAATTTCAAAAAATTGTTATTTAAATGTTTGTAGAATAATATACAATATTCATTATTATAAGTTATAATAAATGATACATTTTAGAAGTGTTATAAACAAAATTATTCGATGTATATAAACGTAAATTGTTACAAGACTAATAAATGATTTTTTTTTCTTTTTATAATACATTAAAATACAACTGAAGTGCCTACTTATTAAAGTGTACAATGAAACATTTATCATACTGAATAAAAAATGATGAAAAAGTTAATTTAATATTATTACCCATTTTTAATACTTATATTATACAAGAAATGTATATTATATATTTATATATATATATATATATATATTATATATAATATATATACAATAAATTTTAAGTATATGTTATGCTATATAGATTTATTAAGTAATATAATTTAATTAATAGTTATAATAACAGAAACTAAGTCCAAGAATAATAATTAATAAAAAAAAAAATAAATAAATAATAGATATATCTTGTTTAATTAGTTATACTTGTGCAAATAAATAGGTACTCCTATATTTATTTTGTCCATTATATATATTTTTTTTTTATATAGCATAAAATACACAAAAAAAAATATAAAACGAACAATTATATATACAGGCTTAATATAAAATGTTTTCTGGTTTAATGTAAACAGATATTGTTTTGAAAATTGTAGATTCTTGGTAAATAAAGCATAAATTATTTATACTAAATAAAATAATGGTATTTCCCTGGTTTCTTATTATTATTATTTTTATTTTATATAAATTAACAAGCTGTTACATATAGTTACAATAAGAAGCTTACATAAAAGAGAAAATGTATGGTTCAGATCAGTTTTGTTTTTCGTAAGTGCTTGAACAATTCAGTTTTTTGTCAATTGATAAGCCTAGGTATTTGACTGTATCCGAGTAAAGTATTTGTTTATTATTTAAGAAGATTGAAGGATATTTACCTGATCTTAGTGTAAATATTGTGTGGATCGATTTCGATTCATTTATTTTTATGTGACTATAAGTATGTGTTATAAGTACTGAGGAGACAGTAGTTTTAGATGGTTTTGCACGAATGTAGAAGTTATTATCGTGTCAGGGTGAGAAGCATAAATGATTTTGCTGTCTGCGTATTTGGTAACTATGGTTTTGGTTTGTGTTAGTTGGTCAGCTGAGTATAAATTATAATTTGTGGGAAAAGGATAGCTCCCAGTGGTATGCCGCAAGTATCGGTGAGATGGAGGAGAGTTCTGATCCGGATATGACCGTGAAATACCGTTAGTTTACAAACGATTTTAGTAAAAGGTAGTGTGAAAGGGGTAGACGATTTTTCAATGTGTAAAGTAGGCCAGGTTGACACATCTTATCAAAGGCTTAGAGACGTTTAGAAATATAGATAAAATTTACATTTTTTTTTTTATTGAGTATGAGATTATGTCTGCAAGTCTGTGAATTTGGTGGCTGGTTGAATATTTCTCGCGAAAATTGAATTGTGAGTGTGGGATAAAATTTTCATTTTTAATTACTGGATAAATAATTTTAAGGTTAAGTCTTCGCATAGTTTAGAGAAGAAAGGTAACAAGCTGATTGGTCTGTATCAGGAATTAAGGAGGGGTTATCGGAAGGTATGTTAGGTTTGGGAAACAGAAGGTATATTATTACTGAGAATTTCCATTATATTGAAACATAAGAGTGTCTTAGAATTGAGTTTGAGAATGTAAGTAATGTGGATTATAATTTTAGGTGAAAGTTTAAGGGGCGAATGTAAGTTCCTACAAGATATATATCACTCAGTGATTATGATTCACTTTAAGGGCATTTTTTAAGATTTTTAAGTGCATTCAAATTCCAGCCCCATATATCAGATACAAATTATCTCAAAGTATGTTACGTAAGTTATAACACGAAAAATTGAATATATAATAAATAATATTATGTTAATTCCTATAAAAAAAAATTTTGATTACAAATTTCCTTCCCACTTTATTTAGACTTAGGACTAACAACTTGGATAATATGTTTTCAATTTGTTTTTTTTTTTTTGTTTATTATAATCTAATCCAGTTTTTAATTTAATTTATTCAATATATATATAGTAAAATTGATAAATATGGTAAATGAAGTTGAGCATTGGCCAATTAAAAAAAATTATCTAATATTTAAATTATTACAAAATCAAAAATGTATGCGTGAAACAATCATTTGTAAAAATCAAATAATTTTAGATTTTGGTAATAGATAAAAACGACTAATTATTGAAACTTGAAACATATACCAGTTTCTTAAATTGGAATTTTCTATACATTATTTAATTTTGAGGTATTCAGGTCATCAAAACATAAACCAACTTTTTCACCACAAACTGCAAAAAAAATATATATCCTAAGCTATATAGTGTATACATATAATTATATAATTTAACACATCAATTATAGTGACCTAGGTACTCTATGTCCGAGGTCCACTACATACTGTAAAACAGAGCGTTACCTACTTGACTAACCTTTGTTTATTAATAAGAATTTAAAAATATTTTAAAAAAATTCTTAATCTAGATTTTATTATAACAAAGTCAAACAAAAAAAAATTAACTTTTAACGATTTTGATACCATATATATATATGTAATAGTAATACTATATTAATAATAAATAAAGTAAGTAGGTAGATATGTCTAAAATAGTTTTTTTATGTTAGAATAATTCATTTGTAAAATAAAAAGTTATGTGTTGAATCTATGGAATGATTATCATGGGGTAAGTGCTAGAATTTATTTTTATATATTCTTAGAACTAAGTATAAAGGTTGTCTGAAATAAAATATTTAAAATACCAGATAAAGATTTTTACCGTAGAATATGTATACTAGTTGAGATTATTAACATTGCATGATTACGCACAGTCTTCGTTGAAAATATTGTATTTATAGTGTATAAAATCAATGAATGACTTAATGAAATACCAACAATGTAAGCTTTTATAATGTCAGCTATATTTTACAAATTGTTGATAAAAACAAAAAAAAAAATCTTTGTAAAATGATTATTTTTCAATTCAGATTCTTAGGTTATATCTTCAACAACTAAAGAAACCTTTACCATACTTAAGCAACGATGGTATAACAACAAATATTAAATTTTAAGTTTTATATTTCTAACATACATTTTTAAAAAAATTTTAATGCTAAAATGTAATATTATTTTAATAAAAAATTCACAATAATATATGATTTTTCTATAAAGTTTTTATTATTTACTTAGTTTACACCAACACATGTTTATCCATAACTCCTATGAAATATTTTTAAGTCTGTATGAAATGAAAATGAATTTGAGTTGTAAAAAACCGGAGCTGTTTGGAAATTTACCTGTTCGTAAAACCTTTTTGACGATATAGCGATTTGGAAATTGATTTTTTTGTAAAACGAATAGGTTACGTCCAATGTTTTTTGCAAAAATTAATTCACCCTACTTTATTACTTACAAATATTACTAATATCAAAATTAATTTATTTATTTACAATAAAAATGTATTATAAGGTGTACTTATGAATACATAATAT
Source organism: Aphis craccivora (assembly GCA_009835225.1). Classification (NCBI taxonomy): domain Eukaryota; kingdom Metazoa; phylum Arthropoda; class Insecta; order Hemiptera; family Aphididae; genus Aphis; species Aphis craccivora. The sequence continues at coordinate 65,932 of VUJU01000579.1, read as the reverse complement.
AATAGGCTTACTTCTTAACTCAGAACTGCAATGATTTATCATTGAATTTAAGTTAAACATTTACATTACAATTACTCGCTTCTCGATGACGAAGTTCACTTAACTCCCTTGGTGTTTTAATGTATACACTATACAGTAAACAGTAAATTATTGAAAATATTCAAAAAAAAAAAACAGTGTTGATAAACTATATTTATACAGGGGTTTAAACCAAGTTTGGGTAGAAATGGTAGAATAGAAGTTAAGTAAAATATATGAAAAAACCGGTTGTTTGTATAAGACGCAAATACGTAATATAAATTCAAAAATACTGCGGATATAGTGTGTACAGCAGTTAAAATGATAATAGATGAAGTGAAAAATCATTTACAATTTGAGAATCTATTAACATATTTTATTCATTATATTAGGTATATTTCGTATATTACCATACAGAGAGTCCCACGATACTTGGTTAATTAATGTGGTAATGGCCGAGTTTTATCATACGGGTAATTGAACAAATTAGATCATGTGACATATTTTAGTCAACAATAAAGTTTAACAACTATACATCATAAATATTTTATTATATAGTTTTATACATAAAAGATTATAATATATGAACTATTAATGATATATATATTTTTGCAAATGTATCACTTAAATTAAAAAAATAAATAAATAATAATTATTATTCATAACTTCTAACCTTTACCTGCACCTTTACCTCGTGACATTGTCCACAAATATCAAAATAAATTAGACCTCGTATTAAAATATTTAATGAAACAATCAATCAGTATTCTGATCAATGTGTAAAGATATAACCTGTGTTTTGACTAATGATATATATACAGTCATCAAAAAATGTTTTGCGTATTCCAGTATTTGGAAATTACGTCATTTATAGTCTTTATAGTTTTTTAGTTTTTATAGTCTAGTAATGTTTTTTTCTATCCTTAGTGAACTTTATGTTTAACCATAGCAAATTCTTATTATGAAATTTTTTTGTTTATGGTTTATATGTACTCATCTAATATAAATATAACAAAGGAAAGTAGGTATATGCGCCAACTAGTTATTATTTTGGCTCATATTTATATTAATCGCTCTAATCAATCATAATCAATACGATAAGTATTTAGAGAATGATAATCAACGATAATTTAAAAAAAAAAAACTTATCGACTTCGCTTAAAAGTCCTATTTTGAAAATTGGAATACATTGATACAACCGGCTACTATTTATAATATTTAGATCATTTCCACATCGACTCTTACGGCCACTACTGTGTGCCAGTAATTTATTAGCACTGTAAGTAGTATCGATACCACTGAGTCTTAAATATATAATAAGGGTAGAAACCGTCTATTAGTTCTAGACTGCATTTATATTTTACTAAATTCATATAACTTATAAGTCAAATACAATTCATGATACTGATGTATTAATAAAATGAATAATTTTTCTCATTCAAAAAAAAAAAAAAAATCATGTAAAGGTGAACATGGAACAATATGACTATACGAGATAAAATGGAACAACTATATTCCTCCAATTCAGTTGTTATTATATTTATAAAACATTGTTTGAATACTTTATAGAGGTAAGTTAAAAGATATTTGATGAACAATTAGTGATAACTGATAATATGACATAATACCAATGTTTTTCTATTTTCATCTAAAGTTATTTAGTAGACATCTCTAACCTATTAAGTTAAGAATAACATATTCAATCTTAATGAAATAAGTAGACTAAGTAGAGTCTAACTTTTATAAAGTATTTGTACACTGCTGTATAATTAATTTTGCTATCTTATTATTAAAAATAAATAATAAATGAATTATTAAAATGTGGAATCGGAGATAAGTAATCTACATAAAGTGTAATGAGACAATAGTCATAATTAGTAGGTATTATATTATTTTAAAAATTATAATTATATTTTTAATTTAATTTTAATTCATGATTGTTTTATCATTTGGTATTATTTTATATGATATTAGAAATAGGGTAGAAAAAGTAGTAGAAATATGTGTCAGGAGTTTTGTGCTTCATTCTACTTTTCAAAAAATTTAGAATTATTTATTTATACTTAATATCTAAATTAAGTTTTATTTAAAATTCAACATAGTAGGTACAAGGAATTATGTTATATTTTATAGGAGTCTTGTTTTACCCTTAAGTACTCTACAACACATTATCACTGAACCCTAGTCTGCAGTCAAATAGGTAGTTAAGAAATGAAACAGGTAGATACATATTTTGATAATTATTAAGTTATACCGTCATCCATTGAGTGACGATGGCGTAAATCAGCAATTAATTCATTCTCACAATAATGATTTATTGCAATTATTAGTAAATATGATTGCACAATTATGATTTCTATCATATAAAAATAATACCTATTAACTTCCTATAAACTATTGTATATTATATTAATGATGATAACTGTTATGCCTTTTTATTACAAAAGTATAACCTGTATAATAGTCTTGATCATTATCACGAATCACGACATAGCGAACGTAAACAAATCGCGTAAGAACGAAAAATATTTCAAAACCACAATACAGTCTTCAAAGGCTTTACATGCATGCTCTTAAGATATAATATTAATTAAAATAATAATGACAATATTTACGTTTGTTTTCAAGCTATCATTAAGTCGTTTCACTGCACGTTCATTAACCAGAAGGCGTCATGAAAAAAAAAAGACCGTACGCAAACGAGACGTGAGACAAGACTTACAACACGTGGTACACACTCACAACACGCCGTCGGGTGACTGAAACTTAAAAATAAACAAACCGAAGGCGGCACAATTGTTTGCAACCGTATTACCTATTTAATATGATACATTATAAATAAGTATTTCATATATATTATTATTAATCTACTCGTTAACGACGACGAGGTTCTAAAGTATTCTTTTTTTTTTTTTAAGGGAGAAGACGACCAAAATAAAAATACACCGGTAAAAACGTGTTTTTAAATCATCGGTGGTAACTACACAAGTGCCACGAATACAACTCGAACGGAAGACACGATGCACACGCGACGACCGGACGAGGCCAACTGAAACGCTGTCGCCGTCGACCCGCGCCTGTCGTCCACCAACACTGATGCTGCCGCCGCCACTGCCACCGCCTAAGGAGAACCTCCTTGCACCGCGCGCCGGGTGTCCGGTTTATCGGCTGCGGCGACGGCATGCCAACAACGCGGTGATCCCCACATACCCCATCGTGATTGACCGAACCAAGGATGGTCGGGGTTGTTCGTCGTCGACGCAGTTGTCGTGGAACAGATCGACAGGAGGATATCTCCACAACGTTTGAGAAACAAAAAAAAACACTGAGCACCGACAGGCATCGTTTCTAAAACTTGGGGAGAAATATACCGAAACAAAGAGATACGTTCACTGAACACCGGTATTCAGGTTAGACTCGTCTGAAAAACTCGAATCTTTTACTGAGAAAGATTTTTTTTTTCAAATATGAGGTGTTTTGTGAAAATTCTGATATTTTTAATTCAGATTTATTTATTTATTTATTCGAGTTAATCACGTAAACGAAAACAATTAGTTCTGATATTAAGACATTCGAAAATTATTAAATTTAAAAAAAAATCAAAAAATTAAACTGTCTGCAATAATTTAATGTATCAAAAAAAAAATAGAACCGTTAGTAATGTTTCGTGTATTTTTAATAATATTTTATGACACATTATATTATGCGTTGTAATTAAGAGTCAGATATTTTAATATAATAATGAAAATTACGTATCCGTTACCTGACAAGTAATTATTTAGGGAAATGTGTTCCTAAGAAATGTTGATTCGTACATATTATTATGTTTATTAAAATAGCATTAACTATCAAGTTATATGGATTAAATATTAAATTGTTGTGACTATATGAGTATTTAAAAATTTTTCTCATAATACATGATTCGTATAATAACAAATAAATAAATGTTATGAAAAGTGTATACTAACTGTTTAGTGTTTATGAATAATACCCGTTTTAATATAATATACATTTATTTTTATTTTACATTGCAGAATTTATATTGATACCAATAGGACTCTGATGATATTTAAAGTTTTATTTACATGTTTTTTTTTGTAAACGCTTCAATTTTAAAGCAAAATAAATAAACTACAAATCAATAACTATACATACAAGGACTAAAATACTACTGAATAAAGACTTTATATACAAACATTTAAAGTTTAATTATTTTTTTAGATTGGTTATTTTTTTTTTATTCAAGCACATACCTACATTTAAATACTTTATATCCACAATGTATTTACCTTTTTGGCTTTTTCAATTTCAACAAAATATTTTAAATTTATCCATGCAATATTTTAACCAAATTACCAATAGAGAAATAGATTAAAAATTTTCCCGAAACAGTTTTTGGTAAATATTTTGGAATAAATGGTGAAAATTGGAGATTATAAGTGTAAGAAATATGTGAAATTTAATTTTGATAATTTTGTTGGCATTTTTGGATTATCTTTATATTGAATCTAAAATTGTAGAGCAGTTAATTGTTTATTGAACATTGATTTAGCTTTTATCAATGACAATTATTGGTAATTACAAATTAAAAACAATACTAAAATTATATGATTAATATTATTATTTTAGTAAGTAATGATTAGTAATTAAATTTACTTTCTTAATTATATTCATACTTAAATAGTTTTTTAAATTAATATATTGTATAATATTTTATAGAGGTACCTATATATTTCTGAAATAAAATAATGTCCTTATTAAATACATTGAAATTATTTATTGTATCTATTATTTATCTTATTGTAATTCATGATAAAATTAAGAGCATTAACTATGATAATAAAATCAAAAAGCGCTACACAAAAAACTTATTTTGTACAAAACATAACACACATTTTGACGAATTGTTATTCAGCAGAACACATTTTTTGATTTTAGCTTTAATATTACTTATTAGTGTAAATTTATCTATTATCAAATTTAAAGGTAATACTATTATCTAGGAAATATCATATGATTTTATTGATATTATAATTTTAAAGTTGTAATATTTTACATAGCTATAACTCACTTTAAAATTATAATACTCATAAAAGCATATGGTATTTCCTATAGCGTCCTATTAAAGTAAGAACATTATAACTTCATTAACGAAGCTAATGATAAAGTCAAAAGTTCAAACAGTAATAATTATTTAGACTATTATTTAAGACAATATTCTTAGTATGATTTAGGGAACTCCTGAAAATGATAGTGACTAATTAGAACGTCTTAAAAAATAAGAATAAGCCTTGAAGATGGTACCTACTGTAAAATAAAAGCAGTATAAAAAAGATTATAGAAACGCCAATTTAGAATACATAACTAATAAACAATAAACTGTAAAATCTAGGTGCCATCATCTGATTGTAAAGTAAAATTTAGCTCTAAATAGATAACAACTTAAGAGAAAATTTATTTAGTATAAATTGGTCTTTGAACCGTTATGAGAGAAGAGTTGCATATATTTCAGGATGTATTACAGTTAGTGAGAAAAAAACCACTACTTATACAAAAACAAATAGGTACTCTAGAAAAGCAAAGATAAAGAAATAATACTCGATATTATTTTTTGCCTAAAGAAAATAATTTGAAATCCACTGAAAGTGATATTTCCTTAAAATATATTATTATAAATCTCAAAATTTTTTTTTGGAATACATACAGACGAAAATTAAGTTCTCCGACCAATAAATTCATCCCATATAAAAGATGACGTAGACTAAAAAAATAAAAAGAGTATTAAGGATATATCAATAGTTAAAAAAAACATTTTAAGAAACATATTTAATATTTAAATATTTATGAAAGCAACTATTGTCAGAAGCTACGACTAATAAATATGTATACCCTTACTTCGCATTACAATTGCCTATGACAACTACAAACAAATATATAGAAATATTTTAAAGAATCTAGTTTAAAGATTAAAAACAAAAAAAGAGATTTGTGTACTCAGTGAAATTGAATTAAAATGTGACTTTTCAAATTACCTCAATAAAGAACAAAATATATTACTTTTGGCTAAAAAATAATATGAAGATCATAATTGTGCAAAAAAAGGCTTATTATTAAAATATAATGGACGCACATACTACTTCAATAAATATAAATATGTTAGTATGTTACCTAGCATTTGACCTTCAAAAATTCTTCCCAACACCTCCTCTAAAGTCATATCAATTGTATTTTATAATTTACTTCTATAGTTCTTTGGACGTAGAATTTGACAAATATTCTTTTTGCAACTACATCTTGCTATATTTGGAATTAGCTTATAATTAAAATTTAAAAGATAAATTAAGGAAACGGGTAGATTTATGTTTATTTAAATTTTTAAGTAAACTTTCAACTGAAATAAATTATGTAATATTGTATTATAGTGATTATTATGAAAGCAGAACAAAAATAGCATAATCATAGTTTTGTATCCATGATTTTTTAAAAAAAATGTGAATCTATTTCAGTAATATACCATAAAATCGTGGTAACGGGACAAACCAGAATTTAGTATGATTCTGATGATGCTGTAATTGAAAAAGCTCAAAAAGGTAAATTACTTCAATAAATTATCATTATGATTGGTCACAGTTAATACGGTAGACAAGGAAAGATAAATTTAATACCAAAGATATGAATCAAAGTAATTTCTATAATTTCCAATGTTTTTAAAAAACAAAGTACATAAGGCGTATTATAATTTATAATTTTATTTTCTAAATGTGTTTTAAGTATATAATTTTTTTTTTTTTTTTTTAAATAGTATATTATTCATTTTGAATTTTACATATAAATCAAATCATTAAAAATAATATTCTTTTATCCACAATTTTCAAAGAAATGCATAAGTATTAAAAACAATATTGTGTGTTATTTCAAATAGCAGTAAAAGTACATGCAATAGGACATAAGTTATTATTACTATTAGCAACCACTTTTAGTTTTATTATAATAATATAAATTATATATAGTTGTTACTTATTATAAAGATGGATTTTGGATATTATGTACGATGACAGCCGACACCATCAAAAAAACGAGCAGTAGTTATGTAAGAATTAATCGTAAAATAGTCTTTGACTTGATCACCTTGTATATTACTCATTTTTATAAAAATAAACAATAAACCCAAAAAGGACATAACAATAAGTACTCATAAAAATAAATAAAAGAAATTAAAGTATTGAACAAATAAAAAATAACGAATGCACTAAACATAGTTATGGACACAAAATTTAAAAATATTATAAACACAAAAGTTTGAAAGTTTTAATATTAGATATATCTCCTGAAAAATGGAAATTATTAACTGAGCCCTATCTCATAAAATCTAATAAACTATGACACTATCAAATAACTTACAAATAAAAACAATTTTTTTTATTTTTATTATTGTTAAAAATATATAAATTGCAAGGTTTAGAAACTTATCACCATTATGAAATATTGTATTATAATTTCCGATGCATGAAGTCACTACTCAATTATTTATATTATATATGTATAATTATTTATCATTGAATTCAATTCAATTTAATAAATTCATTAAAGTAATATACTAAATAGTATTGTTAACTTAAAATGTACTCTAATATACAATATGTTAGAAGCTTAAAATATTTTACAATATGAAAACAAGAAACTTTGAATTTTTAAACATAAAATATATTTATTATATAAATAGATTGAGCACTATGGTTGACTTACTAGTATTTTTAAGTATAATTTGTATAATGTATATATATAATGATAATGGAATAAAAGTATTCTATATATATATATATAATATGTATAATAATGTGTTATCTAAACATATGTTTTTTTATCAATATAAATATGTAAAATACTTTTAAAATATTAAAGAAAACATCACTAATGATAAATTTATAAAAAAAAAATATATATAATGCTTGTTTAAAAATAAAAAAAAATGGAATTCAAATTTTTTATGAAATATTACACAATTGTATATTTTATGGGATTTGATAGACTAAATTTATGAATATATAGCAGAATGTGTTTTTCGTTTTGTATAGGTACTTAAAAATTAATTATGACATACCATAATATACTCCAAGTGTAGAGCAACAGGAATTTGATATTATCTATAGAAAAAACAAAACAATTAATAACTAATAATTAGTAATTACCAATATTTGCTAAAACATACCACAATATAAACTTAATGTATTACTTGAAGCACAAAAGGAAAGGAAATAATCGATAGTTAATAAAACGTTTATAAAGTTTTACTGTTGTAATTATTGAATGAGCTTAATGTGGTAAACTATAATATAAACTTGTACATTGATATGAAAAAAATGAATTAATTTAACAAGAAACGTATAGAATAATAGTTAATGTTATTTTAAGTTTGATTTTAATAGACTTAAAGGAAAAAAAATGTATTTTATGAACAATTCATTAAATATCTAAATATTATTGAACATTATAATGTTGTCTCTCTCATTAACGTATGTATTAAAGGCCTCAATTATTTTTTTTAATTTCCCTTCTTTAAGACGTATATTGGTATATTCAATCTTATTAATAGCATAATAACATTCTTACTCATTGTATAATAATATGTTCTACACAATAAACCATGATTATAAGTTTTACAATTCGAGTAGTAAGAATGTACCTCAAATATTCATTATTTTAAAATTACATCACGAAATCCCTACATTACTCTCAATAATTTTTTAATAATTTCCAGTTTATAATAAATAATAATCTTATGTTTGTTCTCATGTCCACGCTAAAATGCTAACAGTGCACACCAACGTCCTTATTGTACCCCAATATAATAATAGTAATAATAATATATATTTTCACTTTCCATTTACTTTATTAAAATGTCCCAGTTAAAAATAATTTTATTGTAATACATTAGAAAAATATGTGACCCAATATAGATTATTTTGTGGAAAGTTGAGAAATTTCTAAAAAATAATTGAAAACTAGAAGTATAATAAGTAGAAAATAGTAAATAATAATTTATACAACAATAAAAATATACCATAATATCAGAGTACCCATAAACAATATGACCCGATTAATATTTATTCTTAATTCAGTGGTTAATCACAGTTATGTTTCTATTGCCATACTATAAAAACATTTTTATTTATACCGAATGTAATATTTTTAAAATAATAAAAAATAAGATATAAAATTTAATATTATGTATATTATTATTAATTCATAAAAATAATATGTCACCCGAATATTTATTTATTCTATGACTATAGTTAAAAGAACTCATACTCATGTTATACTAATTCAAACAAATAAAATTTTGATTTTCGTTTAGATGAAACATTCTTATTAAAAACAATAATCAAAAAACGACATTTTTGATCATAAATAATTATCAATATACTCGTGTAAACTAAGTATTATTCACAAATGAGCTGAAAAATATCGAAATTATAAAATAAATTTCAAAGGGTGTGTTGTTTATAGCTATTTACAATTTCTGGATAGCAAAATTTAAAATCATCGTTTTATTTGAATTTTTTTTTCGTTCGTTTTTGTTTACAATTTTGCCTAAAACCCAAATTTTAAAGGTATTTCTCGGAATTATCATTTATAAATAGAGTACACAAAAACGATTACAGTATTCGTCAAGTGTGCCCTGTATATACTTTAAATTTCTATATTCTAATTTGTGATTTTAAAATAAATCATATCAATATTCTTTGTATAAATATAGTAATAAAATATACAACGAAATCTAACGTAAACTAACGAAAATCAAATTTTTATTAAGCTATAAGTTATTAATTTTATTATTTTGTTTATTATAACATTTTATGTACCTATTAAACAATTTATATTTATTAAATTTTGCCAAATTTGCTATAATAATAAGCATAGTATGCTCAACCGATAAATATTATAAATGTATTATTATTCATCAATTATTGCATTTTTTGTGTACAATTAATTATATTATTTACAAATAGAATAGCATCTGGAAAGAAATTTTCTGTATTGAATAATACCAATTTCTATATTTTACCTGTATACAAGTAACTTCACTGTTCAAGATATTAAAAAGTCTTTCATTATGCTTGGTATACACACCATTTCTAATAAAATTACATTTTTTGTATAATGAAAAACTAGCCACAAAATATCATACAATATGACTATACGAATCTATCTGGGAAAAAAATATATAAATACTATATATACTGAATAAATAATCATGGTAAAAATTGTACTTAATATCTATACTGGGTTATAATAATAAACACAATACAAAGGAAGGTGTTCAACAGATGTACCTACTCGATTTTAATAAAAATAAAAGTTAATTTATCAAGTCAAAAATGAAATTGTTATTGTAAAATGGATTATAATGTTATAAACTGGTGAAAAATGTAAAATAGGAATCTCGTTGAACCACTCTTCTTTTAAATATGATAAATAATAATGGTATACACGGCTATTGTAACGACATTTTTACACAAGTTATAGATTAATTTTAAACAGTTTTAACATTTCTTAATGATTTAAGTGAAGTTTAAAATGTCAAGTAAAAAATATTGTGGAGACCGCTTACCATAATATTTGTATTCACGGTACTCGCGGTGAATGGGGAAATGCGATATTTTACATCAGTCAGACTTATAAACCATTTAATCTATATTTTTGGCAACATCTCTACAGTTGGTTTTTTAAACCTTGGAATTTTTTGTTGTTGTTTATAGCGTTTGCAAGTGCGTATTATACATACGTGTTGTTTATTATGGTGACGAAATTTTGACTACGAATCTTGATCCATACCATTAGTTTTCATGCCAGCTTTGGCATTTGCGTATTATATAGTACGTATATAGTGTTGTAGTAGACGAGACTTGACCCCATCCGGCCCAAAAACACGTGCTGCCAGTTTTCTGAGGATTACGTGAATGCACAAAACTATCTATATTGTTCACAGGTTCCTATTAGGTATAGAGTATAGACAGTTTCATAGATCTCCCTATATCGAGAAATACAAACATACAAACATATTGTGCGTATTTAAATATTATAATATGGATAAATTTTGATAATCCGATGAGAATTGTTTTAACAAGTATAATATTTCATCAAATATTACCATGTATTATGGTATAAGTTTATTTATAAATATATATGTAAGGCCTAAGCCTATTCAGATATTATTGGTCAATCAAATATCATAATGTAAATGTATAAGCGTGTACAATGTTACCATAATATTATATATTATAATTTAGCCCTACAATGCTTCAAACGTCGCCGGTATCCAGACGAACATCAAACAATATCTGGTTGGATTGTTAATCAAGTTCGTCGGGTACACTAACTGCACGATATTTTTAATACCTAATAATAATAAAAAAAAAAATGTATATTTTTTAATTAATATTATGAAATATGCATTTAAATATTTTGTAGGTATCAAGTACAGAAACACATTACATTTTGCATTTATTACCAATCATGGCTGTATTACATTTACATATTATTTTATGTTTCCTATATTTAATTTAGAGCATTATATTATGAACGAAGTGATAAATAGGTATATTAATTTAACAATGATGTTTTTTTTTTTGTTTTTGTGTTTATGTACACCATAATTTGGTCGAAATGCATAGAATTAGCACATAATCCTTATTATTAAGCTGATTGTAGACATAAGTGACAAAGTGAAGAATATTTAAAATATCATAATTGTTATTATTATTATTATTATTATTGGTTGAATAAATTTAAATAGTTTAAATATATCTCAATTATTGTGTACGAAAATATTATTTATGTTTAAAACATTATCTAAAAAATATAATTATTTTTAGTAGGTAATGAAGAATAAATTGCAACATAAAAAAATATATGATATACAATATGAGGTGTCATTGTTCGTAAAATATTATAATGTAAAAAATACTAGAAATACAGACATTTTATTTATGTAAAAATGTTATAAATTTTAATATCACATAAATAACCGGTGATGTTAAAATTGCATTAGATAGATCCGATCACTGATCAGTATTTTTATTATTGTACAACTATTGTATAATGTTTGAAAAATACTCTTATGTCCATCCTGTTTAAAATTCGTTGAATTCTTCTTAATTTATCATCGTAGAAGTCACTGAAAAGTATTTTATTACCCATGCAAAAAACAGGAAATATTGTATTTTTAACTACGGCAGAATTAAACTCACCCTGGAGAAACACCCGTCGGGACATTTGTTAAGAGTATTTCTATCGTCATCTCTTTCCCCGAAAAACTACCTATTAAAAACTACCTATTAAAAACCACCTGCCACCTCATACATACTATTTATACATTTTATTTTAACATTAACTACGTAATACGTATACTATCCATCGCGTTAAGTGAAGCCTATTTCCAAAGCAACACGTACAATGTAATTATTGTCACGTTTTCGATTAAAAATATTTCAATTGTTATTAAGTTATTGTTTTCTTCAGTGAAATATAAAATAATAGTTTTTTTTTGTTTTATTTTGTCGGTTTTTTTTTTTAACCGAATCAATTACACAAAATGATTAATTATATAATTTGACTTAAAATTACAAAGTAGTTTACAAAATCAAAATATTCTTATTAAAGAGATTATAAGAAATTAAAATTATTTCAAAATGGATTAAAAAGTATAATAAATGTATATAAATTGTTACATTACGAAAATGCTGATATTATTATCGTAATATTATATTGAATTTTATTTGTAATTGTATTGAAATTTTCAAGAGAAGACAAAATTTATGTATAATATATTTGAGTGAAAATACAAACGTACAGCTGTCAAAACATTATTTTTTGATATTTAAAATTATGTATTGAATACTTTTGGTTCGATTTTAATAAATTTGATTATTCATATTTTTGTTAATAACTAATAATACCTAACCTAACGTATATTTTTTGTTTTTGTTTATATTCATTGTATTACAGTGTTATCTTCAGTATTACCTGTTATATCACTACTAAAAATTAATAATTCTATACTATTATCTATTTATTTCAAACAACTTACTCAGTCATACATACTTTTTTAAATTTAAATTTTATATAATAATACAAATTCTAACAAGTTAAACCTATAATAGTTTTTATTTTTTTTTTAATTAATACATTAATTTAATAACACAAAACCGGCTTTTGCTGATTTGAGCAAATTGAGATGCACCAGTCCATTATTGTATTCATGATATCGATTTATAATTGTAATTATTGTTGCAGTTTAAATAAATTTTGTTTTTCATTAAAATATGAATGAAAAAATAATAATTTATGTATATCGTGGGTATTTTTTAATTGTTTAGTAAATAATAATTCGACAAATATTAAAATAAAAATATTAAATGATGATAATTTATTTACAAGGCAATTTTCCTTACATTGACAACTCCGCCCATTTTCCTGTTATTAATTTATTTAATTCCAATTTTTAAAATTGTTAAGTAAACATATGAATCATATTTCCAAATGCTTAAATTTGTATATCTTCTAAGGGTTTTTTTTAAGGTAATATCAACCTTTTTTTTCCCCAAATGATAACAAATTTTAGATTATGAACGAAGTGATGAATGTAATGATTCTACAATGTGCTTTTTATATGACCTTACCCACTTGACTACCCTTTTTATTTTTAAATTGTTAAACAAATCATTTTTTAAAAATGAATTTAAAACTTTAATATTTATATTTTAACGTGTTATTATAATATTAAAATTATTTAACTTTGTGTAAAAATTAAAACAATAGATTCATGCGAATATAGATTTAGACGATATGTGAACAATGATAATATGAAAATGATAGTGATTAATCTTGGTAATCTGAAAGTTTATCACGGAAAAAAACCACAATAATCATTTCCTCCTAAAAAATCAAAAGAAAAAAAAATCAAAATAATAAACACACATCATAAATACCTCAAATACATAATAAAATTCAGCGCGAGTGCTATTTTTAACGCATTTTTATTATTAAACTATTGATAACAAATGTTAACGTTTAGACTGATTTGAACTAAATACAGTTTACTTAATGTATAGTATTCGGTATCTACTCATCGTATTGTATCTAAGCAGTTACCTATAAAAAACTATATTGAATAAAAAAAAAAAATAATAATTATGTAAAAGAAACGCAAAACTAATGTAATTTAAAATTTGATATCATAATAAATGATGAAATGGATAATATTACCATAATTGTATGTTATTTTATATTTTTTAATTTTTATCAGTGGTATTTTTTCCGAGATTTATTAATTCTTTGCCATTTTATAATTAGTAATAATTGTTAGAGCATAACAAATACTATATTAATTCGAGCTAACAGGATATAGTTGGTACTTTGGGTAAATAAAAGTAACATATTATTAGTACAATAATATAAACAACATATAATAGTTTTCAAAATAATTAGATGAACAAAAATTGTACGCAAAATAAGATTTCGTAAAAAAAAAAAAAAATAAAAAAATTCAAACTTAAACAGTGATAACATTTCCTAGAATTTACCATTTTGCATTTTTTGAATTCAAAATTACAATATTTATTTGTGGTTGAACTAAAATAACTTTTATGTCTTAGAGTTTATCTTGATCATTCGGTGAAAATCCAAAATTCAGACATTTACTAGTTTAGTTAAATTTACAGTAGACAATCCATAATAATTTATTATTATGTCGTATTGCATTATATAAATATTATAACAAAATTAAATGTTACTTATGTTCAGCTTAATGAATAATAATACACTTAATATAATATAGTACCTTTAAAATCGTATTTATTTGAAAACTAATGTTATTAAATGAAAATTGTACTGTTCAATTTTATCAATTATGTATATTATGTATATAATTACATATACATATGTATATAACAAGAATATTTAAAAAGGATATTCAATAGGCTTATGAGGTATTATTTAAAGTTTTCATCTAATTCGTTTACTATTTATGTGTAATAATAATCTATATCCATAAATATATATTATTCATTATCACTAAACAATACTAGGTTGTTGTGGGATTAAAATCCAATGCACACAGGACATTAATGAGTAAGGTTCACGACTAAAATGACCCGAGTGACCTTTTTAAATATTTTGTAAAATAACGAAAAGAATGAACAATATGCGTGAACATATTTATGCGACTGGGGTTAACAGCTATGGACAATTAATGAAAGAGAGAGATAGGGGTAGTTCGAACATATAAAATTTAAATGTACTTACCCTAAATTTATTTTTTTTAAATAACCTTTATGACAATGGTGATTATAGTCTTTTATTAAGAGAGTAAGTTATCACATATATATGAGAACTTAACTTTTATTTTACAATACATCACATTTTTATTTGTATTTAGTATTTTTAATGTTGAAAATACTAAGTTAGATAAATACATATAATATTAGTGTATGAAAAAAAAAACAAGATACCGTGTAATTAGTAATGGATAATTATGTATATATTAACGAACTATTCAATTTACTTTCTTTTATTATTATGTGTACTTTTTTTTAAGAATTATATTAGATGTATTCACCAAAAACACTATAATATAACTTTACTTAATTACGTAATATATAATATACATACATACACCCTAATAGTGTTTAAACGTATTTATTGAATATCGTCTATGGAATTTGTATATGTACCTACAAGTAATAATATATATAAATAATAATTATAAATGATATATTTAAATTTCAAATAAGTAAAACCAGATATCTATATTTATATGGGTTTGGATAAAATATAAATTACACAATAAATATACGTATACAACATTTTCACAAATTATTACCTTACATTTTTAGTCATTTAAAAAATATATATATGAATGATTACCTATTTAAAAAATAATAATTTCCTAAAATAAAGTTTTAAATTATTACTAATATATGATTGAACCCCCCCCCACCCAAAAAAATGTGATTTAAGTAAAGTTTTACTTTGTTTATTTATATAACTTAATCATAAATATTAAACATACTTATAAAGCATTCTTATCTTCACTAAACATAAGCTTTTTTTAAAACATATCATAGAGAAAAATTATGGTTCTCACTCGCGGGGTAGCTTCTGAGCGATAAAAAAACTAACGTTTAAACAAGAGGCGCAATAACATTGCGTAAAAATGGTATCAGTTGTGTTGGCTAACCGATTTGTATATAATGCCACATCCGTAAGTTTAATATGTATATGAGATAAATTTGAATTTTGTTGTATCTATGAAGTAGATAAAAATTAATTAATTGATTCAATTTTAGTGTTACAGTTACCTTACTGTTGTCGCTGTTCGACTTTTTTTTATTCTTAGGAAATGCTTTCTAATTATTAAATTAGTTTGCTCAACAACTATTTTATTTAATAATTTGAAATTATTTTATAACTAATGTTTAAAAGCTTAAATACGTATATGTATAATATAGAGTTAATTTTTGTACATAAATGTAAAAATCAGTTTTAAATTATTTAATTAATTATTAGAGTTAATAGAAGCACAGAAAAAAATCTAATATAAGTAAACCTAAATAATATTATTATAGTATACCTAATATGATGTTATAATATTATATACGAGGTAGTTTAGATAATTATATTGTTTATATGCAATGGTAGTTTTAGTTTACCATAAGCAAAAATATTTAACCTCACCATTATCATCAATATATATTTGTTTAGTATATTGTTGGTAGGTATTCATATAATATTATTATACACATTATAATAATGTTTCTAAGAGTTTAAAATGAGTTAATGTAGTTTCTCCGTAGGTTACAAGAATAATATACAAATCCATCTAATAAATTATTTTTTGTAACTGACTCTTTGCATAGAAATGTTGTTTTTTCTAACTCATTACATGATTGAATCGATTCTAAGGGTTCTATATTATCTAGATAATATAAAACCAATATACATGATTGATTACGTATTTATAGATAATAATATTATATTATATTATAATAGCGAGATTTATTTTATAATATACAATATTATTCTACTAGTGTTTCATCAATAATTGGTATTTTTAAATTAATGAATAATAAATAATTGCATAACAAAGTTAATATTAAAGATAAATTGTAGAAATTTATTAGTAAATTGCAAACAAATAATTATGACAAAATAACGTTTACTGTCGAATAATAATTATCGTGTGATATCTGATATTATTATTTATTTATTTTATTTTTATTTATTATTTAATATTGTACTTTTTTCTAAGTCAATTTTTAAATTCAAAGGTTAATTTCATACTCATATATCAATACATGGTATATATCATACACATTATTATTTTTGAGTACAAATAACATAAGACGAACGAAATCGATTATACATTTTCCTGGATACCGTACTATTACTTAGTTAAATATACCAAATATTTTTTACCCATTAAAAGTTTATTGTAACAGGATACATATTAAGACCGGAAAGTCTTATCTCCAACACTCCAACACTCTAATTATTAATTTAATATTGGTTACCCACAATAATATTTACGATACCAAATTTAAAAACTCCAAATACACTGAACACAAACACTTATCATGTCAATAATTATTCATTTTATATCTACCCATCACTATATTCTATCACATGTTGTCAACAAAAAATAATCCTCATTCTATAAATCCTACTTTAGTTACTCGACTCATATTTATTTTACTTTCATCCAGGCAAATCATTTTCAAACCTATTTTTATTACTAAAAAAAAGTTGTAGCTCTATAAAAATTATAACCTAATAGTATAACTTATGGAATCTAAAAATAAATAAACGTTTTTATAATGTAAACAAGCTTTTGAAAACTGAAAATCTAATATTTTTGTTTGTATAATTTATTTAAGTAGTTTTTATTATACTTAAATATTAGGGATTTTAGTTAACCCGAAGCTTATATACAATACAAAAACAATATTTAATGTAATAGTGCGATTATGATACACTTTATCAATTGTATAGGTACTTAAGAATACAACTTAATTCTAATTAATGTTTTCGTTGTTAGACCTTAGACGCATTCTACTTATAAGTGAGATTTGAAAATCTCTTCTTATATGTCAGCCCTGTTATATAGTACGTGAATATATATATATTAATTGTATTATTGTATAAAATAATCTTATATTTTCTAACAATTAAGTCTTCTACGGTAATTGCGAAGTGTTTTAAATTAAATTAATTCCAATCTTGTGAACTATTTGAATACTAGTATTGAAATATATTTTAAGCATATTTTATAATAGTCATTCAGCGTACGTCGTTCACTACACGCCAATGTAAATCGTTTTATATATGTATTTTATAATCAGATGAAATTCAAAATTTGATGAAATCATTCCCGCTTAAAAAAATCATCTGGTTTAGATCTAATTTAATTAGATTTACAGCTGAAATACCTAAAAAAGAACGTTAATCCATTTAAGTAGTGAAGTCTACACATAGTAAATACCATTTCCTAATTTCCACTACAATGGAAATAATTAGAAATAATTTGAATCTCTAAAACAGAAAGTTCCCGTAAGTTAAGTAATTTTTAAATGTATATTACAAATTATAAAATACGAAAATATAATATCTCACAATATTTCACATCCAATTCGGTTTTGTAATAAACGCTTTACCATACACCAAGAACATCACATAATTGATTGAATTTCCTATGCATTTGACAATTTTTTGACAATAACAATTTCTATTTACATCCTTTTTTATAAAATATGTGAAACTTATCGGACATCAGGTAGAAAATCGTCGTAAAATCATCAGCGTATCGTGTGGAAGTATGGATCACATTATGGCCAAAATGGTGATTGGATACACAACTTGATGTGTCGTGTTCGGCAGACTAGTAGAATTATGAACACAAAATATAGTAAATGGTGACTACGCGTATAACAAAAAAAACTCAAAATAATCGACTAGACAGCTACTAAATTGTGGTGCACAAACAGTAACGATGCATTTAAGTCGACGACATCATACGTTGCCCATTCACTGCATTTATTATCTATATCTAAGGAAATACAATTAACTACTCTTTAGGTTGCTCCAAAACTAAACACGTAATATACAGCAATTTTTTTTTATCATTTCAGAATGACAATTTGACGATCTACTGTCTTCATTGTAGGATAACACTAATTGATAGTTCTATACGTACAATATTGTATTTCAAAGGAGGAAAAATTAATAATTACTTTAAGACAATTTTTAATAACTAATATATATGTAACACAATTATTTACTAAGGAGACAGATTAATAATAATAGTATATTTGTCAAACAGAAAAGAAAATTTGAAATAATTTAAATTTTCACAAAACAAATACATTTCTGATTTATTACGTCTATTGTTTCTGGTGATAGATTAATCCAAAACATGTATTCAGATAATGATTTATTTTATTAACTTATCTATGATAATGAGGTCCTTGTGTAAATAATATTATATGTTATCATCGTTTACCGGTGTAGTATAATTAAACTGTTAACTAGATACGGTGTCTGATAAAACTTATGTGTTGAGCTTAAATTGTACAACGATAGGTGACCGATCCGGTAAAATGGAAGGCATACACACGGTGGCAAATTGCGACAGCTAACACCCAAAACGGGTAGGTACTCAATACAAAATGAAAAAACAAAATAAAATGTCGGAACGATACAAGTATAACAACAATCACAAGGTCATCAATATTACGAGACGATATATATAAAAAAAGAATAAGTCAGCGTCTAAATTAGTGTACATGAAGCACATGGTTCGATATCACGGATGTATAATACCACGGGGAAAAAACACAAGCCACAATGTTGCCAATGTCATTCTTACGACCTGTTGCATGGAGTTATTTAATTACGAATTTTTATTGTCGTGCGATCGGTGTCCATTTAACAAACTGAGAGTTGTCAAATATTATAGTTTGAATGGTTGGTAAAATTAGTTTATTTTAGTTTTAGTTATTTCAAACGTTTCAGCATAATAATACTTTATTTTCTGTTATTACTATAGTTTGATATTTCATGTTTACACTTTATAATGTTTTGTGTATATAATAAATTGTATAAATGTATAATACAGTAAATATTTTAAAAATAATTATAATATAATGTGCAATATACATCATATTGTTTTATAATTTTGTTATTTTATACGTAGTTAGGTTATCGTTTGAGAGTTTCACAAAATATAGGTTTTGCTCCAATCGAGATCGATGGCGTCTATATTTTGTTTTGGTGTCTAAGTTATAGTACGACTAAGCTCGTTCTAAAGTTTTAAAATTTTTGAACTGGATTTTGATCTAATTGTATAGCAGGGGTTGGACATTTTGAAAACTTTAGAAGATATATATATTATCTAAAATTAAATTAAAGAGTTCGTATTATTCAAAATAATGATAAGTTCACCATAAAATGGATTGGTTGTGAATAATTCATATTTAGCTAAATCAAAATATGTACACATACACATTTAAAATTAAATATTTTGGCTGTATAAAATATAGGCTATATCAGTAAATAGTGTATTTGTATAGTCTTAAAAATGTTAATAAAAAACATTATATTGTATAAAAAAAAAACAACATAATTAGTGGCCAAACAATCGTACAAAGTTTTATACATATTTAGATTCAAAAATTAATAGCTTAACAAAAATTAAATACATTTTTTTTTAATATTAAAAATTTGAGTCGTGTGTATAATTATTAATTACATGTTATTTAATCATATTATAATTCGAATTTTACTTAAAAAAATGTACGAATTTTATTAATACAATATAATATTATTTTAGTTAATAAATTATTCGATGCAGTAACCTGTATACTATATCAAAAATATAGTTTATAATTTTAAGCAAACATAATTGAATGACAAAATATTTAATATAATATATATTAAATTCTTATTCTTATTATTATTATTATTATTATTTTTTTTTTTTTGATATACGTATTACTTTGTAGATTTATTTAGTGCTCAATCAATTACTTTTTATATTTCTAACAATTACTAATATTATATTTCAAATCCCAATAGGTATATTATTACATTATAATTATACTAACTAAATTATATATTGTTAAGTAATCGTTTGATTATTAATTTATAATTTACACATGTATTGAAGCATATTCACTAAAATTAAATTAATTTCAGGGCCGGCCCAAATCGATAGAAAAATAGACGACTGCCGAGGGCAGTACTAGTTTAGGGACGTAAATATCAAATGAAAAAAAATCGATTTTCAATTATTTTATTATCTAATATCTAATATACAGAAATATTTAAATTGCCTAGAGTGGCGAAAAACCTAAGGCCAGCCCTGATGATCACTTTGAGTTGAAATAAAGTCAGAACGAAGTGCCTAACTAGCCTCTGTCTACCTATATAAGTTTACAATATACATAACACAAACATGTGATAAAGTTAATAACACAAAATACAAAACTACATGTAATATGTTCAAAATTATTGGGCATTTAAAAATAATGATAGTAAAATTATTTGAGTAACATATAAAATACTCATTTGTATCATGTATATTTTCATACCTTTAATTTTTAAGTAAACTATGAACATTGAAATAGATTACAATGCTATTAAAAAGTTAAAATAAATGTTTAAAATAATTAAATTGTATTGCTCTTAAATAGATAATCAGTCATAAAATGAGATACCTACGCCAGAAACAGTTTTGTTATAGGTAGGTAGCGTAAATGCAACAGATAGAGATACAAAATGTCGACAAACTTGACTTCCTCCTAATTGTCTGGAATTTTATATCTAAATGTAAAATATATTTTCTGTGACATTTTGTACATGACGTGTGGAACACACATGCTGAAAAAGTTTTTATTGCATAATAATAATGTACACGTGTGTAATGCGTAGTTAATTAATTAACAATAAATATTACGTTCTGTATTTGTATGTCTATAATGTGCCTTTAAGGGAGTAAAATTCATTAACTTTTGTAAAGTTTTTAATTTTGTTTTATTTTGTAGTGTAACTTACTAATATAACTCACTATAAAAACTTTAAAAATAATTTTAGTTAAAAGATTTATGATGGAATTATTAAAATTGAACTTACTAGTTATACTATTTTGATTATTGATTTAAAATTTAGATTCTAAATGCATAGAAATTACGGAAAATATCATGAACAAATCTAAGAGTAAATATAATAAGTCATCGTCTCATTTAGAACTTATTTGGACACAAAATAGTGATTTTATAAGTTTTATAGTATTAATCTAAACAACAATAAAATATTACCAGTATGTTTTAATACATAATATAAAATGTGTTCGAATAAATTTCATTAAATGAACAGAAAAATAATTTATTTACATATTTAATATTTTTAATATTTAGGTAAGTACTTTTATTTATAAATATATATTTTATTATACAAATTCTAGAAGTATAGAAATGTTTAATAAATACATTTGAGATTTATTTCTGCCTAATTAAATTATACATCTATAGAGTAACCTGTAAGACGTAAGTACGTCATAATTGTAAAATCAATACAGCACCAATCATATTTTATATTTTAATTTAAACAATTATTTTTATAAACTATTTGTCTGTAATAAATGTTATTAAATAAAAAATGTATTCTACTTTTTATATTAAGTGTGATACATACTATATGGTTTTATAGGGAGTAAATAATTTATAAATCATAAATCTATTGGAAAAATATGATGTACAATGAATTATACATAATAAAGATATATATATACTATTATTTAAATATTTATAAAAAATATGGAATTCGTTATTTTTATTTATACTTATACATCGTTTGCAGCACTTCAATTACCACAGCTTTTTTAAAAAAAGACGTGTTTGTGTTTGAAAAAGTTTTCGCATTTTTGAATGATGCTTCATCAAATACTCAATTATTTAATTAAAATCTCATTAAAAGTTCAGCATTTTAAATAGATCAAATGAAGACCGAACCCGATTTTATATACCCTATCCATAACAATGTCGGTAATAACTTAGAATAACTTCGTTAGTGGAAACAGAATACGATTGAGTGATGAAACTTATTGGAAATATATCGAAAAAAAATGCCACCACTGGACTAGTATATATACATGATGTAGTTTTCTTATCCTCTCGCTCATTCCCATTCATATTCCCTCTTACTCACTCACCATATCTCACTTACACTATCTCTTACACACACACTACACATGCACACAAACAATATTTCTTTCTCTTACACACACGCATCTATATTACTCTAGTTCTTTCGTTATTCACTATTCACGGTCATGATCAGGGACACAATATTGTGGAAGTATAACGAGAAACCGGTTCCCTCTTATACAGAATGTCTCATAACTACCATGTTGATCCTACTATTTTACTAAAACGTTGTATTCAACACTAGGGATTTAAAACATTAAACTTTTTTTTTTAGAAACAACGTGGTTAAAATAATATACCAATCTCTAATGAAATAAATAATAGATCAAAATAATAAATATAATATATAAAATTAAGTAATAATCTGTGAAAATTAGATTTTAAGAAAAAGTATGAACAGCAATCGATGTAGTTAGAACCCTGTATATTATGTGGGTATCGGTAAAATGTGTATCGAATGTTTACGAATGTTTTTTATTATTTAACATACAACTGAAGAATTTTGTATAATATTATAATAAAAGTATAAAGAAAATACAATATTATAATATGTTGTCTTACGTTAAAAATATTATTCTTGGTTATTTTTTTTCATAAAATAATCTTTCAATTTACTTTTATAAGAAACAATTTAAAACATAATATTATGACTGGTATGCGTAAGTGAAAATTCCTGAGGAAAATTTTTAGATTTTTTTTTATATATATATAATATATTTAATATACGTAGTACCTATTATTATATACATACTAAGAATTTTTAAATAAAATTACTCACTCGTACATTTTGTTTGAACAAAGAGTTACAATACTATTTTAGAATACATTTTAATTATTTTAACCATAATATATGGCGTGTTATATATATTGGCGTGTTTATAATTTAATTATTTTACAATAATTAATAATCAATTAACGTGTATACTGCGCAAATTATCCAAACACGGAATTCAATGAAATAAAACTAAATTACTGTAGTACTTACGAATACGATTTACAAAAGTGTAATTTTATGTTTTTTTGGGAGTATTTATTATGTATTATAATTACATTGTATAACAATTAATATGTCGTATTCAAAAAAGGAAATCGATCATTTCATAAACTGAATGTTAACTTAAATTCGTCTATATTGTGAATTTTTACGAAAGTACATTATAATATGTCCATCCATCTCACGAAATGGAAAATATCTACATTGAACACTTTATGTAATTATTATAAGTTATTTAAACATACATTATACTTAATGTATTGATTTTGCATAAATAATACTTTTCCATGTAAATAAATATAATCATGTTATAATTGTACTCTATATCATATGAGAGTGATAAAATAAACATTTGGTAATTCCACACCCGATATCCTAAGTTATTCAACAAATAACATTTAGCAAGTGTTTGTCTGCTAGATGCCTATAGATTATATGGCGTAGATATATGTGTATGTAGGTTATACAACGATTTATTATTTTATATAGTAATTTTAAATAAAAATGGTAGAAATGTATGCATTTTATGAAAGGCTGGATACCATAACGAAATCAATACGATATATTATAAGAGTACTTTCGGTACTCCTATAATATAAGGGACCTACAGTTCTCCCAATCATTATTTCAGTTATCACTGAACAAAAACAAAAACGATTGCATAAGCTTAAAATAAATTATGGATTGATTAAAGATTTGTTTAGTAGTGAATATTTGAGAAAACCAATAACTCAGTTTGTCACCACTGATCAAGATGATAAAAATGTTGAATTTTTAGTGAATATAAAATGAGTGATTTTAGTATGTAAATGCGACATATAAAATAACTATATATTTATATATATATATATATAATGCTTATCTGTGTTCGACGTAGACAGTCATACATATTGATACATAATATAATACACGTTAAACCTCAAACATTCCATGATCGCAGTGTGCGTTCACTTAGGGGTAAGATTGCAGTACGGTTGTTGATGGTATATACTTTATATATATACAATATAATGAAGAATATATATGTTCAGTCTAGAGGTTTCAAGGTGAACAAACTCGTGGTAGGTGCATTGCACGTAGCCGGTGTTTCATTTCCGTTGCACAAATATTATATAATATATACAGAATTGTAAAAATTCTCTTGATTTATATGATTAGATGACGATAAAAAAAAATAATAATAATACGCATTACGATAAATCGTTTGCTTTAACTTTATATGTACCTATATAATGTATAATATGTAAATACCGAGCATTGTTTTATAAACTGTATAATATTATTATATTATTGGGTAACAATGTGTTAATGGTATGACGACTAAAACGGAACATATTATCAATATGCGTGCTTACAAACTTTTCAAACATGCAGTAAATTTACAATGATAGGTACAAGTGTACAATAATCTAGACCACATTCATATCGGTAATGAAATAATAGAATATGTTATATTATATAATGGCAAAGTAAAATCATTTAAATATTCAGGCTACAAATTGTATAATAAAAAAACAATCATAAACTGCATACAATAACAATAACTACAATTTAAAACAAATATGTCATAGAACGAGATTTTTGAGATTTTGATTTATGAAAATATTATGAAAATGAAATAGTATTTTTGAAAGTTTGAAAAAGTATTAGGATATTTTTACTTTATAGTATCAAACAAATTAAAGTATCTACCATTAGCCATCCTCAGTATATTTAAATATGTCAATTAAACTAATAATTAAAACTCAAGTCATTTTTTTTTAAATCTTTCATATTTCGTAATTTATTTTTCCAGTACCTACTTACTTGTATTTTATTATTATTATTTTTTTTAAATATATCTTATTTAAACGTTGTAAAATTTTGAAAGTAGCTATTAAGAAGGATAACGTATATATATTAAAAATAATACAAATTGATTGATGTAAGTAAGTGAGAAAACAGATTTTTTTTTAGTTTACTCTTGGTAATTTTTTTTAGTTTTCGTAGTGAATTATGAGGTGATTTTGTTCCAAATTGATTTTGTAATTGAATTGCTTATAATTTTGAGTTTTTTTTTAATTTAATATTGTGATGTGTAATGCCTTATGCACAGCATACTGTTGATCATAAAATGTTGTACTTTAATATTTGAAATAAAATTGTTTCAATACGAGTACATTACAAAAAAGCATCTAAAAACATATTACATATTGAAACGAGGTTTTGCAGACAATTTTAAATTAAAAAAGTTTCACAAATGTGTAATGTCGTTACTTAAAATGCAGTTTTGTAAAATTGAGCTACTTTTTTCATACTATGAAAGTTATAGTGGTTATCTTCTACATTATTTTAATATTATGCGGTATAATAGAGCATGCATGCATAATTTATTACAATTAATGTAATTTCTAGTCTGTATATTTAATTTAAGTATTATAGACTTTAAATAAATGTGTTTTAAGAAAAATAGTACTTACCTATAGTTGTTAGATATTTACTGATATTATTCAATTAGTTATTAAAAATTAAAAAAATCCTGGTGAGATTTGGGCCAAACTTGATGTAATTGACAATCTTTCACGTGTAAAAGTTTTAAATTCCATAATATGAGAATATAACCATGCTTAAAAATTATATTGTTTATATTCGTATTATTCTATTTTATGTATATTTTTGTGTTGAAGATAACAGTAGAAATATAAATTCAAATTTATTTTCAATACCTAACTAAATGTAATTTTTCTTAAAAACATGATTTGATTATACGTGCATTTTAATATGTCAATTTGATGGTAGAATCAATGACGTTTTAATATAATTATTGCAGTTTATCTTTAGATTTTCACAAGAATTTTTCAATAAGTCCTAAATGTATAATTTATTTAACTTCAAATAATAATTTTGGAAAAATATATTCTAGTTTAATTATGTATTGTATTGTGTGAACAGTGAACATTGAAAACAACAATTATATATACCAATATTAATATACCTATAAAACCAAATAATTTCACTACCAAGCTAAGTATGAGTAGATATCAATCAGTATAATATCTGAACGGGATCTGAAACATAAAATAATAATACGTACACTCAGTAATCAAAGTACCTCATCAGTCATCACTCATCACTCACTAACGATATACCAATCGACTTAAGTAATTTGTGTGTCGGTATAGAACTCGAAATGGATAGGTTTGTTGAGCAAATTCTGTGAGTGATAGTGTTGATAGCGTGTGTATGTGTGTACTTATATAAACTTAAAACTAAAGATGTAACTTAATACTAAAATATGGTAATAAAATATTACCATGCATTGAAATTACTCATGCCAAAAGTATACATAGATAATGTAGATAATAATATATTACAACAAAAATAATATAATAAAAAATAATAATATGTTGCCTTTTTAGCTCAACCAATTCGTATAATAATAATTATATATATATATATATATATTATATTAATAATAAAAACTCACGACATTTTTGGTACAATGTTGGCTAGTTGCTGCATGCAGTATGTAAACATTGACCACACTCAAACAAGAAAATAATACACGATATCTATTTCAATATTAATAGAATGATATCGATTAGCGCACACACAAAGGGATAGTAAGAATAAGCCACGTTGACTTTCACTCACTAATAATATGCAAAAGTGACCATGATTAGTTCCTAAAAAGCTACAATATAAAATAAATGGTGATTTTCTCCCACTAATGTAATATTTAATAATAATAAATGATTTTGTAAATTTGTGCTCATTAATATACATTGTACTTAACATACAAAATAACAGTACACGCCCACGGTATAATATATGAAAATTCTGCGAAGATATTCGTACTTTCGAATTAGCAATCGAGACAATGACAATTATTATTAAGAAATATAAGAAAATAGTTACGATAAATGTATACAATGTAAAAATAATTTAATAAGACAAATAGTGTATACTGATAACTGGTTATAATATTATAATCTGTAAGTCGTCGATAATGTGCAATAATAAGTCAGTTAGGATATAAATTATTCTATATGTACCATATTATGTGGTCCAATACATTTTTAAAAATTTTTCTTTAATTAGGATTTGTATTTGGTATTCAATTCCGAATTGTGCAATTATTTTGTAGATTAATACGTGATTCATGATGTAGTAAACACATTACACAAAAATAAAAATTATAATTTAATTTACTTTCAGTTATAGTTTTTATTTGTCCTTTTAGTTTTAACTCTAAAGTTCGCGGCATCATATTATGAAATATACAATTAAGTATAAAATTAATATATTTAATATTCTATGGACTATTTAAAAAAAATATTCCGTCATTTAATATTAGGACCAGATATTAAGTTATCACTTATCATTATAATAAAATAATTCAGTTTACGTCATGCTTGTGATATAAATTTTTACTGAAAAAGTATCAATGAAAACAAAATTAGTGTTTGGAATAAGTACAGCAGATATATAACGTTATCTGTAATGACAATTATTCCAAATGCATATCATGATAAAACATTGAGATGAGCTCTCATCGTGTTTGTTTTTATAATATTAATTGTTTTATTCAACAGTAAGTTGACCAAATAATATGTATTATTCTAAATGCAATGTCGAGTACAGGTAGTATAAAAGAAATAGTAATTGTTATCATTTTAATTGGAATACTATTGTGTGGAGATTATACTATACAGTTTGACACTGTTGAATAATTGTCAACTAAAACTTTGATGTATTGAGTAAGTAAAAATAAAACATACTACAACGCAATAAACTATTAATATGCACACCGATCATGTGAAGAACTAATCGTGGTTTTGCAGAAATATGCCGGGTTATTTTACACAGCACATCATTTATACATAATATTGTAAGATAAAATTATAAATACAAGCAATAACCATCATAATGGTCCCCCGTTTTTTCCTGACAATTCAATACTCTAATACGGTGACTCCTTAAGCATATCATACTAGCTTGTAGGTTATGAGACCACTGGATAAGAAAATAAGTAGGATTCTAAAGGTTGAAATGCACAAAGTAAATGGTTTTTGTTCATTCAGTTGCTGAATCGCTGATGTCGTGAAAGAGATGATCATTGCAGAGTTAGCTCTCCCGGCAACAAAGACGTTTACAGGAGATAGTTTTAATGTTGATATTTCTCTTAAAATGTATAAGAATATTCACAATATGCTCATAAGCGTTGATGGCTGTATAATCGCGTATAAATTGAAAGATACGTTTGTTTTTACTGTTTTAACATCGTGTATATAGTTTATCATAGTGAATGTCAACACAGTTGTAACTGTCTTGTCACCGTGAAAACTGGAGTTGGATGGTTTTGAGTTTGAAAAGTAAAAGAAAATGCTTCAATTTCAAATTTCAGGGGTGGTTTCCGATGGAAAAGTGAATATCCTTGATGCATTCTAGAGGTCAAAAGTAAAAAATGTTCAGTAGTTTTAAAAAACAAAAATCAGAAAAAAAATGATGGGAATTCTTACTCAAAACCAGTTTTCAACAATTCGACAAATTGTTATTTTTATATAATGATCATAACTCAAAAACGAATCACTGTAAATACTTGAAATCTTCACCAAATATTTACATTAGTGGTTATCTATATACAGTTAAATTTTTTAAATAGTAATTCATAAACAACTGAAATTTTCGATTTTTCTAAGTATATTTTTTATGTGTTAATAAAAAAAAATTTGGGTGCCCAAAAAAACTTAAAAATTTAATACACGATTTCTAAAAATTCGTTTTTAATGTAAGTACCTAGTTAAAACAAACCAAAAATTGATAGTCATAATTTTTTTTATAAGCATTTTAAAGTTCAAATTTTTACTATATAAAATGTCAAAATCGTGAAAAAGTATAAGTAATTTTGTAGTTGAAAGTTCATTATTTTTTTATTATTATTTATAACTAAGATTAAAAAATCTACATAAAGTTTTCCATAAGTTTTCCTTCAAATAACTTTAAAGAAAACTTGAAGCTTCAGTATAGGAAAAATGGCATGTGCGTTTGATTTTTAAATTTTTACAAAATGGCGTTAACGATTTATTCTTGAACGGTTTTAAATATTTATTATTATTCAAAAAGCATAGATACTGTCTAACCTAACCAAACCTATATATATATATAGTCGTAGATACTTGAAAATTGCACCAGTTATTTAGAACTGGCATTTGAAATATTCGTTTTTATTTATTTTTTTTTTTTTATAAATATCGATAAATTTTTTTTTGCTGAGTCAAAATACTCGAAAATTTAACACAAAGTTCTTCGTATGTTATATTTACAGTGATTTATAAATTATAAAAATACATAAGCGCAATTTTTAATTTGCATTTGAAGTTTAAACATTGACAAAAATTCGTCAAAATCATGATTATTTGCAAATTATTTTGTAGTTAAAATGTATAAAGAATTCTGTATAAATGACTTAGAGTTGAAAATTTAATACAAGATTTTCCACAAGCTTGGCTTACAATAATTTTAAAATAACTTAAATGTTGGTGTATTTAGGTTATTAAAACACAAACCACCTTTTTAACCAAACACTAAAAAATATATCCTAGGCTGACAAATCATATCTGTTCAGAATCGTTTTTCGTATACAATGATATCTTTCATTTTATTCAAATTTAATACATCCATTTTAGTGACCTACTTTACACCAGAGCGTTACTCACTTGACCACTTTTTTTTTTTTTTTTTATAAATTTCCTTGAAATAGCAAAAGTTACTGTTAATATGAAATGGTAATTTTTATCTTTTAGAAAACAGTTAATAATATAGAATATATCGTAAAATAGGCGAATAGCTTAGTTTGTAAAATTTCACACTGCTGGCAGAATTAATGTTTTTGAAAAAATTGATTGTGTATTTGTTTTATGTACTCTGATATTATGGGTAATTGTAAGTCTTTGTGGAGTAGAGTATTACGAATAAACCTAACCATTGGGTATTTGACATTGTACTCAAAGTTTTCGAATGGAAAACTTGTATTTTGAGAAAGTGGATTTTAGCGTAATTTCCTCACACGGGGACTGCATATAAAAGTATGGGTCGTAGAATTTGCTTATATGTATAACATAAGGGAAATTCTCCAGCTTAATGGGATTAGTTGGTTGATCAATGGATATAGTATTTTTAGTCTCTGCTATCCTTGTTGTAATTTTAATGTGATATGTGAATTCCATTCCAGATTTTTAAAATAGTTTTACTTAATATTAACACAGTTTTTAATTTTATTATAATCGAAATATATCGTTTGAAAAAAAAATATTTTCTAGTTAATCAGGATTATCATACTCACTCGGACACATTATAAATTCGGGTATTGCTGTTATTCTGAGTATCATACATATATATGTATAATCCATGAAAATTTTGAGATTCGTCAGATCTCGATACATTTCTATGTGGCTTGTATGGCTTGCCTTGTGGGTAATGTTTTGGAACGAGTCAAAGGTACCGTCACACGGCTCATCACTCATGTTGCAAATGATTTGAAGAGCTTTGATTTCGGCAAATATTTAGTTTTATCATCTTAGTTTATTGGTGGTATAGGGAAATTCTAGTAGAGTAATTCTGACCGCCGTGGTGAAAACGTTTAAATACTCAGTATTGTCCCATGCCCTAAGTCAAAACGAGAAGATATTAATGGTACAGACAAAAATATCCAGTGAAACCATTTAAATGGCAGCCAGTCAAACTTTGTAAACACATTATACTGATAAGAGCAAAAAGGACGAGGTGTATATATATACATGCAAGTGTACGAGAGATACATATATATGTATATATATATTATAGTATATTACCGGTATTTATAGGGAAAACTTATTTATATAATAATAATAATATGGGCCGACTAGAGATAGCCGGATATAACTTTCACGGGCAGTTTAACATTTTGTTCTCGGGTCGAAACGCAGGGTTAACGGACGAACCGCGGGATAAGTGATTTATAATGATAATAATAATAATAATAATAATAATTTTATTGCGATTCGCTGAGATATAATTGTATTGACAAGCGGTATGTTCGTACGTTTGCCAATTGCTCTACTGTATTGGCTAAGAACTGCCACTAAAACAACTAATATAAATAGTAAATATCATCAGAAGCTAATCAATTTGTAGTAACTGCTTTTAATAAATTGTGCTTAACACTATTGTTCATAAAATACATAATATGATAATATTATGAATATTTTTTTTACGATTAAAATAGTTTTTTTAAACAGTTAGTGTAGCTTAATGCGTTATAAAATTAGTTAAGGTTTTAATTTTTATTAAAAAAAAAAAAAAAAAAAAAATTGAAATATATAAACCAGTGTTTACAAATTAAGTAATACTTACTAATTAATAACTGTATATACTATATCAACGTGTAAAATAAAGTCGTCTATAATACATGGCGATTGTTTTTGTAAAGTATCGACTTGAAATGTCTATTTTCAAAATACGCATTGCATCATCGTTGCCTTGACATAATATACAAACACAATATACATATTATACGAGTACGTTGTGACAATGAATAATCATTTGTTTAGAAGACACGTGCTGCTATTACTTATTTAACATGATGCTTTGGTGTTATGCATATATTTTGTCCTGGAAAACTTCAGCGATAAAGTCACGTTGTTGAGAGTAGAACTGAAAAGTACTTTTTGAGTATTTTACCATCTCTGGTAGCCTTTCATTTAAATTTATTATGACTATATCGTGTCATGCAATGTTTACGATTTCGTGACTTAGTAGTCATAAAATTAGCGTGATGTATCAAACATGGTATATTTTGGATTGACGAAAAATATGGAAATATTATTATAATATTTCTGGGGGGTCCGTTTTTCACAAAACTCACAATCTAGTGAATTACAATACTGGAAAGAATACTGGAATACTGAAAAAGAACCTTAAATATAATTTAGTTAGTATTCATAAAACAGTATCAAAAATTGTATAAATTATTTTTATTTTATAGTCGAATTTCATGGCCAGATGGTTAGAAACTAATATCACCCTGATAAAAAACGAAGGTTGACTATAGGAACAAAAAAGAGGGACTGCACGAGTAAAGCTATATCGAATCTAACCGATCTCACAGTGCGCATATAGTTTCAAACATTGATGATCCTCTAGTTTCAATTTAAGCAATATAACTAGACATGCGTTAGGATAAAAAAAATAGCACTTAACATTGGTTATGTCACAAACTTAAGAAAACGTGAATTCTACAACTCCTTTCAAAATATAGTACTGTTATGCTTATATCAAATATTTAAATTCACCTACATATTACTTACCCGTACAAAAAACTAAATTTAAGGTAAGTATACCTAATATAATATATTGTATTATATAAAAAAACATTTTCTGAGGTTTGAATCTAGAAAACCACTTATCTCTAATCTTGTTTCCAAAACTATCATCGAAAAGTTATTCTTGAATTATGTATGTGTCACCTTACATATTATATCGGTTATACACAGCATATTACTATCCACCTACTACTCGTTATATGTTTATGGTAACTATTTGGCGGTATTATTATTTATTCTCCGATCCATAACCGTAAAATAACATTTTACAGAGTGATTCTTTTAAAAATAGACGCACACTTTCTCGAAAAGTTATTACGTTTTTAGAAGGTTTTTTTTTTCAAAAAAATTATCTTGTAAGTAATGACTTTAAAATATTTTTAAAAATGTTGAAACATTTATAAACCTTGTTGTGTAAATAATGTGATGTATGCATTGCGAGAAAAGCGAGCTATTATACAAAAAGTAAGGTATGCCATATTTTATATTGTTAACTTTCCCACGAGATCCTTCATATGTGTTGACTACTATTTAAATCTTAAATCTATCACTGCTCCGCCAATTATTTTTTGAATTTACTTTTTAAATTGATTTATAGAAATTCTATATTATGATATAAGTACGTAATGATATTGAAAAATCCATGTTGATTTAAATCAAATTTAATTCAACTGAAGAAATACAAGTTCATTTTAACTAATAACCTATCATGTAGTAAATAAATGTAACTATATATATTCGAGCAACCTGATCATAACTTTACTGTTGTATAATTTGCTGTTTATCTAATGCATATAATAAAACAATAAAGTTTATTAATTTAAATTTGCTAAAATAAAATTATTATTGTGGAATTTAAAAATGAATTTGATAAAAATACGTTCTTGATATGTTAACGAATAGTCACAGTGGTTGCAATTTGGTTAGGTATTGTTTAAGCATAAAAAGGATATACGTATACATCAACGAATTGACTATAAAATGTTAATTTTTTATTGTGTGGTACTTACAATATATAGGTAGGAGTATATTTCATATGAATAAACAACTGAACTTTTTTATTATATTAATATTCCTGAACAAACGTGTTGAATAAATACTATAAAATAATTTAATTGTATACGTACTATAGAAATGAGATGTTGACGAATACAAAAATATCGGTCAATATAATAACTGTTTACGGTAAACTGTTGCAGTGTAAATGTGTATATACATATATATATTTTTAAATTCCTTACGTCTGTAGTAAAAAAAAAAAATACATCAAATAAAACTTTATGTTGTCATTGTAAAGTAAACTTAACAGGAATGGTACCTATACTGAGAGAAGCCGTGCCGTTATATATTATGACACATTTGAATGAGTTTAGTACGGGATTTCTTTGAAGCTTTAAGTTTTTAAAGGCTTTAGTGTTGGTTTGTTCAATAAGAATAAAGTTAATACTTAAACAATATTATAGTATCAGTCAGATTTAGAAAATAATATCCTGAGTTTTAAATGGATTTTCCTAGCATTAAAACTGTTCTATATTAATTTAGTAGTTATAACTTATAACATACTACTTGTCTTATCAATTATTTTCCTTTTTTTTTATTATTACTTAAAACAAAAACAATAAAAAAACTATACAAAACTCTAACCTATAATTTCAGTTATTGTTTAAAAGAATTAAATAATGATTTCAATGTCTAGGTATGTTTTAGCTCAGTTATCTCAAAAGGTTTCGATAGATTTAAAATAATACATCAGCCATCGGCTGACATTTTTTAAGTTTGAATATTGTTTCTAAATAAAACTATTGAGCCCAAAATCTTGTATGTTGGTCGATGGATTGATATTTTGCACTGATCATCTATCCCG
This sequence comes from Aphis craccivora, assembly GCA_009835225.1. Lineage (NCBI taxonomy): Eukaryota > Metazoa > Arthropoda > Insecta > Hemiptera > Aphididae > Aphis > Aphis craccivora. The sequence continues at coordinate 30,454 of VUJU01000579.1, read as the reverse complement.
AAGTTCCCTACATATTATATAAAATTATCAAGATGACAGAGTGTTGTATCAGTGAATAAAATAAGGTAGATAAGAAGAAATTATCAATGTATATAAATATTATTATTATATTATCAGCTTATGTCTAATTAAAATATAATTTGCATTAAAAAATTATGGTCCATAGTGCTCTGTCCGGTTAAGTGTGTTATCGACATAAAATTAATTTTAAAAATATTATTGTTTCAATCAATTAATGTAATGCATTTGATATCTAAACCTATAGTAACAATTTTCATATCCTAACGACTACAAAAAAATAGAGAAATACATTTATCACTAAGCAAATTATATAAAATATATGAATAATATAATATACGAAATATTTGCCATAATTAAGTCAAAAATAAAATGTATATTTTTATTCTCGTGTTTAGAGATTTTTTTGTATATTAATATCATAGTTTGGACTTGTTTAAATAGAACGTGAAAAACTTTTAGAAAATTATTAGTGTATTGTGGTTGGTCATTATCGATTATCTTAGTACAACTATTATTTTCACTTTAAATATTTTAAAATCATATATCTTGTTTTTATCATATTTGTTATGTTTTTTATTATCTCCTTGTTTTCCAATCTATTATTATCAAATAATGATTTGTAAAATGTTAATTATTATTTATTATTATATTATAGTATGCTTTAAACATATTTACTGAATCATTTGTGTACCTAACTTAAAAACATGCTAAAAAAAAAAAAAAAATTGGATTATCAATCATATATTCTGTTAAACTTGGTTAGGCATATCATTGGCTGACTATTAATATAATTTGTTACAAATACATTTTAATTTTCAATAAACAACCATGAAAAGATTTTTAATATTCAATAAGATACCCTAAATAATTGTATATGTTAAGTTTCACTACACATGTGTTTGAAATACCAAACGTAATATTTATTTATATATTTTGTAGTCTCGAAGTGAAATAAAATTTGTATTAAAATGTTTGTATGCAAATAATATTGATTAAAACTCCGTTAATAGCTATAGTTAATTATTTATTAAAATTAAACTTTATAGACAAGACAACAGAGAATAAATCAGGATGATCAGTATGTTGATGAAAACCAGTAATAATATTTGTCGTATACATTATTGTTACTGTATTGTCAATAAAAATATTTTAATTATAAACTACTGTTAAAAATTACTAGTTATACTCATAAATATATTATTATCTAGATTAATGTATAACAATATTAAACGTTTAAAAAACACAATACGAGAATAATTGTATGAAAAACAAGGTATAATTTCATAAAGATTTATAATTAGAAAGTTCACCCTTACTAATGGATAATGTAGTATGATATGTTATAATTTTAATCTATACAAAACAAATAAAAAATATTGTAATGATTTACGTTAGTTTAGTATATTATGAATTATCATCATTATAATTGTTATTAATATATATCGATTATAAACCTTTGAAATAAAAAATAAGTAGTTCACTTTATAAACAATACGAGTACATGAAGTCCTCGTTATATAGAGAAGAATGAGAGTTTCATATAATAATCAAATCATATGCAACCATTAAAGATGTATTTAATTTAATGTATGCTTTTAAATGTAATTAGAAGTTATATGTATTTATTGTATGTTATCATATTTGATCACCACAGCAAGTTTAGGGATTCTAAACTTTCTAGACACATTCTATACGTAGACTATAGCCTGTATAGATAAGTTAACTTTTGATTACTATAAATTATAATTTCTCTTCTAAATTATCGTTTATATTTCATTCGATACTGTCAAAACGATCGGTATTAATTCGATTTCTCAAACGTAAGTAGGTACTATTTTAAAGTCCTATAGTTTAAAAAAAAAACATAGTAATTTAAACATTTTTTTTTTTAAAAAATACGTTAATATTTGGTATAGGTTTTTTACCAAGGGGTTTTAGGTTAGGTAGTTTTAAAATAATGCTGAAATACAAGAAAATAAATTTCATATTAAACATTATGCTTTATTGAGTTAAGATAACAACAAAAAACAAATAAATACTACTATCTATAGAGAAAACTCGAAGCATCATTATAAGAAAAATTTTAAGCGCGTTTGAATTTTAAATTTTTACGAAATAGCGTAACGATAACGATTTATCCTCAAACGATTTTAAATATTTGTTATAATTCAAAAAGTATAAGTCGTAGATACTTGAAAATTTTACCAGTTATTTAAATTCGCGTTTTCTTTACGTGATTTAATTTTCTAAATATTTTGACATTTTTTGAGCTATTTATAGACAACTGAAATTTTCAATTTTTCTGAAAAAAATTTTTTGAAGTGTCGATAAAATATTTTTGGCCCTATCAAAATACTTGAAAATTTAATAAAAAGTTCCTCATAAGATATTCCTATAGTGATTAAAAAAATTTTAAGAATACATAGGCACAATTTTTTTTATTAGCATTTGAAGTTCAAATATTGACAAAAATTCGTCAAATTTCTAAATATTTGCAAATTATTTTGTAGGTATAATTCATAAAATTGTTTGTATAAGTAGCTTAGAGTTGAAAATTTAATACAAGGTTTTTCATAAGTTTAGATTTCAATAATTATAAAAAAACTCAGTTTTTTGGTGTATTCAGGCCATTAAAACATAAACCACCTTTTTTACCAACTACTGGAAATTATATCCTAGGCTAACAAATCATCTTCGTTCAGAATCGTTTTTCGTATACAATAATACCTATTATTGGGTTCAAATTTAACACTCTTATAATATATAATAGTGATCCATACGGAACCTAATGTACAGCAGAGCGGTACCACTTACCCGCTTTTTTAAGTTTAATTTATAACAAAAATTATATTTCAATGCAAAAATAAAAACAATTATCTTCCTTTTTTTAAAAATAAAAATACACTAAACTTTTCTTTAAAAATATCTTTTATATTTTTATTCATTTTTTAGTTTAATTCGAGTATTATATATATTATACTTAACCGTTTTAGTTAAAACACTGTTGCGTTATCTAGCAAACGATTGACAATCGGATTATTTTATGCGATAATATTAATATCGTCCTTCAACACATATTGTGATTTGGTGATAACGTCTTAATATTATAAAATAATACAAAAATACTTTTTAAGTATAAATAGTGCTGAAGTGTGGTTAATATTTTCCAAATACTTTTTGTAAATGTTAACAATCACCGGTGTATGAAAGCGTTAAGACCATTTTGTCGAAATTTACTGCAATTTTTGATAAATATCAACATACACCACTTACTTCCAACATTTTCCGACTGCGGTCATATACATTAACATTTAACACATACATAAGCTAGTATATTATACATTTTACAACAAAATTTAATTTTATCAGTTTTTAAAAATGTTATTGACAAATGAAAACTGTATTTTTAAATCAAAATATATTTAAAGTTTAAATATATAGACAAATCCACTACCTATTAAACAATAACAAATATTATTTTATAAATAGTAAATAATAAATAATTATTAATTTTAAATAAAATCTTACTTAATCTTTTTTATACTAATAAAAAAAAAAAAACACACACATTATTAATCATTTTTTTCGGTACTCAAATCTTTTCTTCGAACACGTCTGCTGTGCAAACTTTCTTCGTTGAGATCAGATACAATAATAATGATGTAAGTAAAATATAATATGTTTCAAACTGTTATGTATAAAAATGGCCGCTGTCTAGCGTGGAAGATAATACTGCAGCAATTGTTGTAAATTGCTGGTAGGTACACAATATAATGGTTTGTAATCATTTTTGATTTTGTCGGTTTCCCAATGGCATTTGTGACGATGTTTTATAATATATACAACATATATTTATATTATGATCACATAAAAAAAAAAACTCTGTGTGGACTATATATACACTATACAGAATATAATTTTATGATGTTCAGATATTAAAATAATATCAAGTCTGAAAGATATTATTACTACAGATTTTTAATTTATTCGGCGTTTTTATTAATAATTTTTGTTTGAACTTATCAAAAATAAATTCAAAATTTTATAATATCAGTATAAAAGTACTGTAAAAGTATACAGTTAATATTATTTCATTCAAAACTCATTTTTTGAATAAGGCAAATAGTACATTGTTATTATATACTATGAAAAAGACCTTCTTGGACGCATTCTCTCAGTGCTGTAAAATTGTATACCTTTCAGTTGAGTTTTTTAGTGGAGATTGAAAGAGGTAGTTGTAAAATATAATATTCTATTAATCACACAAGTTACAAGGATACTTACGTATTATAATACGTAAAGAGTATATTATGTAATATATTCACAGTAAGTATAGGAAATATTTTAAACGAGTGTTATGCCTACATTATGTACGTTTTAAACGAAATGACATAATGTTTTGTATTAATAATTGTATTTTATACTATCAGTGAGATATATTTGAGGCCATATCTTAAATATCGACATTAATTTGTAGGACGTTAATTTTTAATGCATTTGCCATTAACCACTTAATTTTTGGTACTGATACCATAATAATATTAGAGAACAAATATGAAATACCATTTTTCGTTTTTAAGTGCAAGACGCTTTTGACAGAATATAGAGCTGCACCAGAATAATAATTATAAAATATAGTAACTATACTAGGTATATTGCAGAGAAACTTGCGCTGGTAATTTGTTTGCATTGCCATTTATGTATATTCTAATGATAAATAATGATCATAACATAAATGATATTAGATAGTATTAAAAGTATTAAAATGAAAAAAAAATATACACTTTTGTGGTATCTTGAAGTTTATTTACTATGTTTATGGTAAGATGGTAAGTATATTATAAAAGAGCATCTTTTTTAAAGTTATGTTTAAAATGATCAAATTTAAATAATAATAATTTTGCTTTATATCTTTACACTTAATCGATAATAAGAAAAAAAATATTAGTTCATACAATTTATGAAATGTACTTTAATATATATTTATTTCATAATATTTCAGTGCAATTCATTAGGTGACATATTTTTGTAATTTTCAAAACATTGACAATATGTTGTATTTTTATATTTATATACATAATGTTATGTAGCTAAACAATTTATAAAATTTATTCAGTGCTTAAGTAAAACTTAAATTCATAGAGCTGTATAAGTAAATTTGTATTTGATAGAAATTTAGTTAAAAAAAAATAATAAAGTATTTAGGCTTTAGGCTAATAATTTAAAAACCCGTATGAATTATTTATTATAATAGCAAATGATTGGGAAAAATAAATTATAATATATATTTGTTTTCTGTTTAAGGATTTCGATAATTGTATTCGATTACAAATTTTTTAATTTCTTTTAAATTATCACATTTATAGTAAGAATGATAAATAATAAACAAAATAATATTATTACGATAGACATGATGGTATACCTAGACAATAAAGAATATGAGTCTGCATGTCTAAAATTACATAACTTCAAGTAAATACAATATAATATGATAAATTAAAAATATTTTTAAAAATAATCTGTTAGGAGTATGTCTGCGCAATATTCATTTTCCTTCTCAGACCCACGGGCAACAGATAAAACTCTTTCAACTTAAACCGTTTTTTATAATTTTTGAGTTACCTTAGAGTAAAATCACCTATTACAAAAACTATAGAAGATAATAGTTTTGAGAATATGACATATTGGTTTTATATTTTATTGTTATTTGGTTTTGTATTCAACTTTCAAAAAAAAAAAAAATTATATTTAAATTTGTTTGAGACAATTTTTAAACATCATCATCACATCGATATGTCTACCCTTAAAAATATTATTCTCTATAGTTTTTGTGATATTACTCTAAGATAAAAGATTACTCAAAATCACAAAAAATAATATTCTGTGTAAATGCCTTTTGTCTATGTTTAGCATGAGTCAGAGAAAGAAAACAAACAGTGCACTGACATGTTCTTAATAAAAAGTATACAATATACATGATAAATATTATTATTTGAACAACAACATACCATTTTAAGATCAAAAACGAAGACTATTAAGTATAAGTGGTACTTACTTTCCATTTTTTTTTTTTTATTTCAACCGTTAAAAATACTTCACACTTAAATTTATTATGAATAGAAACGATTTAAAAATGTAATATTTGACAGACTCAAAATTAACGTATAACGTAAAATGAATGTATAGCTTCTTTTTTATCTAAGATTCGAGACAAACTTTTTAGTTCTTTATCAAATCCCATTTATAATCGACGTTATCCGTTAACACTATATGGCTTACAATATAATAGATGTACAGATATTATATTATATAACATGTGTATTATAGTAAGAACAAGCTATAGAGTATGAATATTTTAACAGCGTACCCGACTAGTTTTATTGAAAAAACCTTTAACTTCAAAGAAGTATTACAGATTTATATATTTTTCATATTTCTTATATTCTTGTAACAACTATTCTTACAAGATGTATTAATTCACCGTACACCAGCCAAATAATCTATGCTGAAAATGCTAGCATATCCAAAATAAATTTTTAATTTAATATAATATTTCAACGCTACATAATATTGTATAAAAAAAATATTCTTCTTGTTAAATTATGTTAAATTATTAATTGAAACATCTATGTACAGTCAACAACATAAATATATAGTAAAAATACAAAAATATATAATTTATATATTATATTGTAAGAAAAAAAAATACAGAAAAGAAAGCCATAAAATGGATGTTGTAAAAAATAGAAATTATATAAAAAATTAAGAAATAAATGCTAAAAATCTATTTATTATTTATATTCAGTTACTTGGTTTTTTGTATATCATAGTAGATATGAGTTAGTGTATAATTTAACTTTGAATATATATTTGGTAGTGTTATAGTAGTGAAATTTTTAATGAATATGTTTGGGAAAAATTATTATTGTCCATAAAAATGTATGTACCTACCTAATTTTTCATTATCATTATATTGTAGAGTTGGCATTTTTAACGGGCAATAGAGTGCATGGCGTCATCTAGTAATATTATACTTTATATTAATTTGAACTACATTAAAATTAAAAAATATTGTATTCAACATTTTAACAGTCTACATTTTTAATATTTATAATAAGAGGTAATATATCTGTTTTTTTTTTTCTAAAAAGAAACAATAATTTTTTTGTTTAAAATAAAATAGATTTTGAATCAGATTATAGAAAGAAAAATGAACTATTAAAATTGTTTTGCTGCATGGATAAAAATATATATTGTTATTTTAGAGTTTAAGTTTTTTTTTTTTTTTGGTTTGTGTAACTTTGTTAAATTTTAATTCAACAGTACCTATATAATTTATAACTTGCAATGAATAATATATAACATTTTAAATAAGATATATTTAAAGTAATTATTATTAATATTTTAGTTTTCAATAAAAATATTAATTCATACAAAATAAAATATATTTTAAATTTATTAGATTTATGTTGCTAACATTAATTAATTGATAAGCAAAATTACATTTTATGGTAACAAACTTAATATATAAATTAAAAATTAATTTGAAAAAGAGTAACTCGTTATCTACTCCGTTAAAAATAATTCGACTTTTTAATTCATTAATGCTCGCCTTGAAAATTGCAATAAAAGAATATTTAAAATATTTTTTTTAATTATTTGAACTATGAATAGTATTTATTAAACAGTAAGTACACATATATAAATGCTTAAACACAGTTCCCCGTCATTTTTTTTTTTTTTTTTTTTATCAATTTATCAACTTTTATATACCTATTATATAATAATTTGAATCATGCCTATCAATATTTACAATATACATACAAAAATCTTAAAAGTTATCAATCGTAGGAATATATTATATTTCTCATTTTTATTAAAATTATTAGTTCATGGAATTTATGAAATATATTTTAAAAATGTATAATAAGGTCATTATAAGACAAATAAATAAATAGTTATTATTTTTTTTAACAAAGCACAATTTATTTACCTATTAAAAATAAGATATAAGTACATTTTAATAATACATAATATTTGTCCCCGAAAACGGGTCAAATAATAATATAATTGGCCTATAGCAAATGCTTTTGAGATTTTTTTTTTAAAATAAAATAAAATACTAATATTATTATACGTTGGCAAATTTTTAAAAATATATATATTTTTTTGTATACTATAAAATCATAACCTAATGATTTTGCTTAAGTATGTGTCATCTATCGGCACCTTTAACTATTCAAGTAGTAAAAATGCTTTATTCAACAAAATCGATTATAATTTCAGTTATAATTTATAATATCTGTAGACTCTAGTCTAGATAATTTTCATTAAATATTTTTACTATCAATTTTTTAAATATCAAATTATAATCTTAAAAAATTCTTTGACTCTTGAACAATTTAATGTTATTTTATTTCTTTTCAATTAAGGTATATATAATAGTAAAATAAATAAAAAATAAAAAAGTTCTTAATATGTTTTTCTTACTGAAATAAAAAATAAAATAGAAAGTTATATTTTGAAGTTAAATATTTATAAAATAATTAACTTTAACTCAACATCTTATACTTGAACATTTAATAAGAGATTCTTCTTAATTTTTTTAATGAGATTAAAAAAAAAAAGAGTATAGACGAATTTTTTTTTTGCTAGTCATCATAATTTCAATTTTTGTCACACAAATTGTATTGTAATGATAATATTATTTAATATTAAAAATAATAACGATTTCCTCAATATCAATTTTTGTTATTTTGTTATTTATGCTACGATAAATGTCGAAAAATAAAAATGTATTTAATTTAGGTACAAATGAATATCGAAAATATTAATTTTTAATTTACATGAGTAGATTTTTACATAAATTACTGAAGATTTACAATAAAAAATATACCTATTTAATATCTATATTATTATCTTTTCAAATACCTTAATATAATAAATTTTGTGAAGTAATCTTGATAGTTCATTATGAAACAGAAATTATTAATATTCTGTGTTTTCATAATTTCATTGTTTTTTTTTTTTTTTTTTTTGACAGTTTTTGTAACTACTTAAATACACCATTACACCATTATTGTTACATCGTCTGTAATATTATAATATTAAATTTTAAGCTCAGTGCTAAATTCGATTTTTCCAGTACTGTGTTCGAAATAAAATTACTTAACCGAAATATAATAAAATATAATATTATATGAATAGAAATGTAAAAATCAAAATAATATTATCATTGTACCTATTTCTTATAAAATAAGAAAATAAAAGAAGAAAAATCAACGAAATTAGTAGGTACATATAATGTATTAAAGACAAAATATATTGTCATTCGTACAACGTTTGAAAACTAAATTATTATTTAGATCTTAATTAATTTTCACGTAGGTATAACATAAAACAGTGTTATTCTGTTGAATTCATTTTTTTCACAAAGGTTTTCCTTCTAGCAATCAGATGTGAAAGCACGTATTTTCTTCCATTTGATATGAATTTACATATGTAAATATAACTCACAATTTATTACAGATTGGGTTTTTTTTTTTAGGAATTCATTTTGAATGTTGGTTTTTTAACTTTTTATATTTTATGGAATAATTTTGTTATTTTTAATTAAGTTAGTTTTAAAATACATTTTTAAGTCATATTAACCAAAGGTACCTATAATGGCTAATTGTACTGTATTAATGCATTTACTGAAGTTATTATTTCCATTTTCAAATAATTTAAATTACGGATAAATATTTCACCTAATATAAAATAGTTTTTCATATGGAATAATTTATGATGAAAATTTAATTTAAATTTAACACATTAATTACTCAATGACGAAGAACACTTAATATCTATTAGGTATACAGAAAATTGATTTTCTCGATTTTTAATTGTCAAAATAAAAAAAAAAAAATTGTAAGAAATTATTGATTCTTATAGACTTAAATCCATTATAGTTAGTACATTCATATACATTCATAATTTACACTAATTTATTAAGAATTCATAATATTATTATGCGTTATATTATTATTTAATTATTTTTTTGCGATAAAAGCAATATTTTTTATTATAATTTGTATTTAAAGTGGATTTTTAATTGGAAAACCAACTCTCAATAAGGTCATACAAATTTTACAAATCGGTTAAATATTTTAAATTAAAAATACAAATATCATATATTATTATACATTGTATAATTTAAATTTATTATTGAGGTCCACATTGACCACATCTACACATTAATTATTTTAATTGAAAATCTATCAGAATACTAAACAATATATTTGTGTGTACCTCAATAATCATATTTCATTATATTATTCTTATAAATGTTTTACGGGGAAAAATTTTGTCTTGAAATTATCGTTTTATATGTAAAATATTACACGCAAAACGTTTTTTAACTTTTTTTTTAAAATTAATATCATTATTATTATTAATATTTTGACTATTATAATAATTATATTTGTAACCGAGGAAATCACAAGTAAACTTGAGATGAACTGATTGTTTTCTAAAAAAAATAATCGTAACCTAATTATTATTTTAACTTTATTTCATGTAATAATATTATTACTAGCTATTATTTATGAACACCTTATTATTAGTCAATACTAACATGCTAGTTATACGGTGTGAATAGGATTATGATATAAAATGTATTACTTAAAATTAATATAAAAATCTTGAAAATATTATTATATAATAATTTACATAGTAGCAAAAAGTTTCAAGTCATTCCTACTATACATATTTTTTGAATTACAACAAAATACTAAAATTGTTATTTGCAATTCAAATATATAATTTCATCAAAATATAACATAATAATATAATATGTGACTTTTTAGTTTTGAGATTATTAGATTTCTATAAAATACAATTTCGTAACAAAAACATATAAGCGCCTTAAACATTAATATTTAAAATGTTATGAATGTTTAACTCTCTATTAATTAGGTAATTGTGTTATTGAAAACAAAAACCATTGGAATGACAATTGTGATAAGAAAAAAGTCAACAATATAATTATAATATATAGGTAATAATAATTATCTAATATACGTCAGTTTAGTCCTCTTTAGTTACAAGGTATTGATTTATTTTGTGAACAATAATAAGTGTGAAAAGGTTGTCGGGAAGGATTAAACAAGCACTTTTATCATGTAATTATTGTTGAATTATTGCTACATTTGATCATAATCGTAAAAATAGAACATAGATCGAAATATTTAAGACAGATTAAATGTTATTTCGATAATTTACGGAGAAGGAACAACTTTCTTAAGTACCACCGAGATCGGAAAAGGATAATTTGTTTTGGTGATTTAGTAAAGTTATCTTAATTATTCCGTTGATTTTGTTTTTTTGCAATTCCGAGATTTCTTTAGATTTCCGTTTGCTGTTTGGAGATCGTGGATGACGGCGGATACTGATTAACAGATGAATGATAATAGCTATTGAAAAGTAAACTATATTATCTTAAATAATTGTATATGTACGTGCTTATTTTTATTTTTTAATTGCCTATACAATTCCATTATCACATAAATAGGTATTATATATGTATTATGTATTGTTATACCAATATAGTAATTTTACATTACATAAATGAAAACATATTGAAAACTTGAGAACCAACTTATGTTGTTGTATACTTAATGGTACTTATGTATCTTTAATACAAACTTCACCTTCGAAATTTCTGTATTAATAATCTAATAATATATTTTGTTAGCTATACAAAAATAATAGTACAAATGTGCAGACCGCATTTATTATGCTATTAAAATTATGCCATCGAATTTTATCTTTTGAAAACATTATATGAATCACCTATACAATTTTAAATATTTTAATACATAATAATATATACTAATGAACTATATTACTACAAAGGTAGTCAATATTGTAGCAAATGATTTTTTTTTTTTTATAAAACTTTTTTATGAGAATTATAACTATTTACACACGAATAGTTTGTATATATTTTTGATTTTAAAAGAATATTTTAAACTATCATTTGAATTTTTATTTTTGTAAGTATAGTTATAATTTGTTTTAATCTACTACACGTGGGTAACCACAAAAGGGTTTTAACAACAAGATTTCCACATCTCTCTTTGCAGTTTACTCTAATTATTCTCGAGGTAAGTTTAAGTATAGTATATCTAGCAGTAAATACTATAGTAAGTTGTAGGTTGAGGTATTAACTAACTTTGCTTTTTGATGTGGGTAAGCTATTGATACTAAATACAATTAAAATATGACAAAAAAATAATATTTCATGTAACAAATATAATATAAGTAATAATATTTCACTACATTACCACATTACGCATTTTTATTTCTTGTAATATTAAATTTATTATTATACTTACAGATACATAAATAATTATAGTAATAATATAATTTTTTTTTTTATTGCACTGAATATAATTATTATATATAATTTATAATATCTAAAAACGTTAACATCTCAACGTAATACATTTTTTTCTTATGGTTATTTGTTGAGTAATGTTCTTAAAATTTAATAGAAAATAAGATATTATGTAATTACACTATAGTCCATAGACATTTTATAATATTATATTATATTTAATAATATTTACATATTATGCACAATGCACATATATATTATCATTATACATCGGCATTATAAATTGTGTTGGTATGTATATTTATTTCAACTTGAACGTAAATTAATAAAAACTACCGAGGTTAAAAGAAACTGATAGTTGCGTTTCTTCGTGCCTATAATAAACTGCAGTAGTATATTATTATAACTGCACACAAAATAATTATTGATCCAATAACTTAAGAAAATTTGTATCACGCACTTAACTTAATAATGAATAATTTAAGAGTTTAATTATTAAAAATTACAAAACATTCTCTATGGAAAAACGAATAAAGTTTACTTATTTTCATAAATAAAATACTTTCCAACAATAAATTTGAGAAAAGAAATTATTTAAAATAATAATATTAGAAATAAATCCAAAATTTATACTAAATGAATATTTTTTTATTAAGCGTGATATTAAAACATTTTTTCAACTAGATTGGAAAAAAATCATCAATGGTCTTTGTAGAAATCTGCAGGTTGAGAAATAATTATATTATATAATGATATAAAATATAACAATAATTACTTGATTTATAGCAAAAGAAACCGTTTATAAAATCTCGTTACTAAACGTTGCAATTTGTTTAGTCTTTTTTTTTAAGTTAAAAATAAATTGCGATTTATTGTATTAATAATTTATACGTATTGTACTATTATAATAAAGACGTGAATATAATTATTTAAGTAATTGTAAAAGTTATCAACTTTTTAATAACAACACAAGTTTTGTTATGAATGTATTATTTTTTAACTTGATAATTCATCACTTTTGTATCTGAAGTGGGTATACTTTGCCATTTAACTCATCCAATTATCGCTGTCTCGCAGGAAAAAAACATTAAATTACCGCACACTCGCACACTCGTCTCAGTTCACTAATATTATAATCATAATAATTATTTTTTTTATGTATTTCTAAAATAGTAAAATGAAATAGATATGATATTGTGTGAATATAAAATATAAATGGACAGCATAACAATGTCATTGGCAAACACTGCGATTTATTTTACTAAAAACTATAATATGCTTTTACTAAATTGTTATTAGTATTATTATTATTACATATACAGGAGGTCACCATATAGCAGCTCACAGGCTACACGTGACCTGCATATAAACTTTATTTGGCCCACAAGCAGGAAATTTATATTCCAAATAAATTTATTTTTCTTAATGGTCAATTAAAAGAGGTTTTCATTAATTTTAATTATATTGCTTTTTATTTTGACTATACTCTTTTTATATAAACAATAAACATATATATTCAATTTATATAGACTCAAAAATCTTCATAAATCCCTAAAGTGTCTCTTTAAAAATATTAATTATAATTATCCCTTTTATATTACTAAATTTTATATATGTACATCAGAGCTTCGAAAGAAAACCGTTTACCGGCTATATATAATAAGTATATTTATATTAAATTTACATAATATCACTGTACGTATTTTAACAACCGCGGTTGAAGTATAAAGTGTTAAATTTAGATGTTTGTAATATTCAAGACTTAAAAGCAAAAATGTGTCCTATGCAAAACGATTTCGAGTAAATAGTACCGATACTGCATTAAATAGTACTTACATATTTGTATGAAAATCAATAGTTCTATGAATAAAATATTATATCAGATAACATTGTATTTATTATACTTTTGTCATAATACTATTATTTCTTTTGCATTAATAAATTTAATAATAATAATAATAATAATACTTTAGCATTAGGTATCTATTAAATTCGTGAGTAGTTTTGTATACTCGAATGAACCTTCAACATTGGTCATATTTCTATTTTAATAGAAATTAATATTAACTGTTAAACTACAAAATAAATTATAGTGTAACCATATAAGAATCGAAGTTTTTTTCTTCAGAATAATGACTGAAGTTGTAAAATTTGTATTTTAGTACAACATTCAAAAATTATTGTTAACAAATTATTTCATCATAATATAATATCATAGATCAATAGCACATATTGTACTTTTATTTTAATTAAATTCTAATGACTTGAGCATTTAAGGAGTTCTGGAGTAATGATTTTGATTTTATATGTATAAGTAACACTTCGAAGTGAAACTTTAAAAATATTACAAATTTTGAAGATTCAATGAAAAACTGTAATATTAATGTATGATTTTAAGGTAAGGTCTGAGTTAAATAATAAATAATTGCATACAAAAAACGATTTTAAGTAATTCTTTGATTTAATTGTTATTGAAAACATAGAATTTATTAAATTATTATAAAAGTATTTTTTTCTTAATAAGGTAGGTTAAGGAAAATCATAAACAAAATATGGGAGAAATGAGAATTATCAACCAAAAACAAATAGGTAGGTATGCATAAGTATTTTACATTTTTAAAATTTTTCCAAAATATTTATGATAAGATTTTCTATACAATTGGTACCTATACGTATAATTTTTAATATTTCATGATTCTTTTTGAACTATTTATAAGTATTTTAAATTTACGATTTTTATCTCCTCAAATCTTTATTTTCCATAAATTTCTATGTACATTCTTTCATTAAGAAAAACATCTTAATAATTTAATACAAAATTTCATAAGCCTTGATTATATGAATTACTATCTAAATCCGTGCACTTCGTAGCCCGTTTAAAATCCTACCTCTTATATTATGTCTCAAACTATATGTTAAATTCGTTGGATTTCTGTCTGTCTGTTAGTTTGTATTTTATGCATTTCTAAACGGTTGAACCAATTGCGACGAAATTTGGTACAGAGACATTAGACCTATGGTCAAAAGATGGACTAAATTAAAAAGTAATAGGCCCAACCCCGGGAAGTGTTCAAACAGACATTTATTTTCTCATCAATTGCAACAAACAAATGACAGACAGACAGATTATTATTGAAACTAATAGCAACTATCTAAATGTTCATTGTAAATATCAAAATGTCTGCCGATTTTATGTTATTTTTAGCCTTTAAAATGCGAATTTCGAAAAATCCTTTTTTAGTGCGCCCATACATATTAATAATTTCATTACTGACAATTTTATATAAATCAGTTCGGTAGTTTTAGCTGCACGTTGATTCCAATCTTCATCTATATCTATCCATATTACTATATAAAATTAAGTCGCTTTTTTTTCGGGATAAACTCCGAAACTACTTATTCAATCGTCGTAAATTTTTTTTTAAAGAAGACATCACAGAGAAGGTTTTAGTACCACTTTTGTCAATAAGCCCTAACCCTGAGAGGTGCTCAAACAGACATTTTGAGATTTACGATTGGAATTTTGGTTATTTTGGTTACTATTAGTTACAATAATAACAATGTTTTTAGTTGCAATCAGTTATAATAAAAATAATGATAATTAGCGCAAAAGAAATTATTATCCCAGAATTTGTTATTATTTGTTTCCATGGCGATCGACGAATCAACACAATGCATCACATTGCCAAAAAATTTTTGTAAAATAACAAGAAAGACCAATGAGTTAACTGGCAAAGTTTTCCCAAATCTACCACAAAATTACAAAAATGGTAAGGACCCTTCATGTACGAGTCTGACTAGCACTTGACGGGTTTTTTATGTTACCATTTTGTGACAAATTTAT
Organism: Aphis craccivora; assembly: GCA_009835225.1. Taxonomy (NCBI): domain Eukaryota; kingdom Metazoa; phylum Arthropoda; class Insecta; order Hemiptera; family Aphididae; genus Aphis; species Aphis craccivora. Next base: position 14,210 of record VUJU01000579.1, on the reverse strand, counting down.
GTAGAAAATTACATAAATTACATAATATACAAGGAGATTCAATTTCTTGAATAAATGAACATACTTTTTTTGAAGTAAAACTTCTTTTGTGAGGGTGGTTGGCTTAAAATTTTCGTTACGCGTCACGGCGACCAGCTTGATTTTTATTTATGAAATTATAAATAAATGGTAACTATGGGTTACTACTGATTATTATTATCCTTTTATTTTCGGTAACCACGGTAACAATTTATTATTATTATTATTATTTATATTTATATTATTTTCCCCATTTTTGCAACATTTTCACTGATGCTTCACTCCTATTGGTCGCAGTGTAAAGTTATATAGCCTAAAGCCTTCCTCGACAAATGGACTATCCGCAACAGAAAAAGAATTTTTCTAATCGAACTTGTAGTTCCTGAGATAATCGCGTTCAAACAAACTAACACTTCAGCTTTATAATAGTAATATAGATATAGATAAAAATAAATATAAGTACACAATCATTATTATTGTTATTATTATTTGCAGTGATGATAAAAATTAGTGATATCACAAAAAAAAAATCTTCGTAAACTACATTTAAAAATAGCCTATGAAAAACAATTATTACATTTTTAAGCACTATAAAGATGTGAAATCATGAATAATTTCTAAGTAGTTACTTTGAATTTAAAAAAACTCATTTTGTTAAAAGAATTTAAAAGAAACAAAGTGTGATGAAAAAAATTATTATTAATAATATTTATATATTATTCTAAATAATTCCTCGCCAAGTAAATACATTTTTTATACAAAATAAGTTTACTTAAATTCAATCAAAGTACTTAGAATTTATTCATGATTTCACATCTTTATTGTGCTTAAAGATCTAATATATTTTTTTACTTCGCTATTTTTACATTTAGTTAACGAAGGGTTTTTGTTGTTAGTATAATAGGTATATACTTTTTATATACCTCCTCTATACCGTATAGTATATAACACAGCGCGCCGTTTATATTATGAATAGATGTTTAAAAATAAACAAATGTGGTATATTATATATTATAATATATAAATATTAATGTTAACTGGGGGACGGAGTGGACGAGAGGATTAAGGCGTCACTCTCTCACTAATTCACTTATAATTTCACGGTCCCAATGCTTATGAAAAAAGTTTTACTTCCCCAGAGTGTAATGGTGGGCTCACACACTCGCTCGATTTTTTTTTAAATACCTATATCAATGTATAAATTATATAAGGTGCATTACTCGTATTTAAGATTATTCACATATTCAATTGTTTCATATTATTATTTATTATGTAATTATTAATTTTATTTATTATTTAGATTTAATAAATAACAACGTTGTCTAAAAAAGTGAATATACTCATTAAAAATAATTTACAAATTGTTGTGATTTTATAAAATTTATCGAAATTGTATTTTCATAAGAACATTAAAAACTACTGTGAATTTATGTTCATTTTTTTTTTTTTTTTATTAAATATTAACATTTTATTAAGAACTATGTACTACATTTTTAAGCTTTTTGACTAAATGATAATTACTATGACAAGGTAGTCACCTAGTGAATTACAAAAGTTGGTCAGTTTATAAAAAAACTCAAGTTTTCTAACAGTCAAACGTGACGAAAACGTGTCATTCCTAAAACTAATGATAAATTTCCTAAATTCACTATCAATATCAATTCCAGTTAACCATTTAATGCTCAAGTTAGTTCTACTCTCTAACCAAAACCTTCCCCATTTTTATCCTAACATTAAAACTTTATTTTCTTCTTTCAATTATAAGTTCATACCTATTATTAAGTCCCTCATCTAACGACTTATTTAAGTAATTATCAATTATAATTATCTAAATCTTTGTACATTTACCTCATAATATTTTTATTATTAATTTTTAATATGCAAGTATTTTTACTACATTAAATTCGATTTTATACTCTTATCTTAATTATCTTTATTTTATATTACATAATACGAAACCATTTTACTTTATAATAATCTACATTCTATTTATATATTTTAATTGTTGAGCCATAATAGTTTATGCTAGCTACCTAGCTTATATATATGTATATAAAAAAACTCTTCGATAATACTATCGTTTTTCGTTATGGTTATATTTATTCTTTTTTATTTTTCAATCAAATCTATGTACAAAATAAATAACATTTACATATACTAATTAAAATTATTAATTAACCGTAATAATCTTAGCTTGTGTCGAAGTAAATGAGTTACAACTTCAAAACCAAACTAATGCATATTTAGAATACAATTTGCATAAGTATATATACAATGAATATCTTAAATAACTCTGTGTTTAAAGTTTGTCTAACAAATTGCTTAAAATGATTTTATTATTGTATAAATAAATATTCTTGTATGGAATTGCTTCTTTGGTGTTATACCATTGTTGATTTAAGTCAAACAAATGAAAATGAAAATTAATTTTTAAGTATATTTATTTAGTACTATACACTTATAAAATCCGTACTGCCCATTTCCAATTTTAAAGTACATAATATTTAGTATCAGGTTTCACGAAACATATAAAGGCTACTGTAGTAAGCATAGTTTTAGTAGATAAAATTATATGTGTCATAGTGAATTTAATGACAATAATTTGTCTCAGACTCATTACTTAATAATCATTAAGTATATCCCAACGCAAACTAACAATAATGACTAAATACTTTGTTTTTGTTAATCGCACTATTTTTAATGAAATTATAAGTTATAACAACAATTACTACAAGGACGAATTTCTGTTTTACTAATTAATTATTTGTATCTACTATTAGGTAAACATTTAACTTGAAAATCGTTTGAAAATATCAAAAACAGATTTTTATTGCTTATTTAATTAATTTATAATATGTGTTGTTATTGTTATGTATAATATCATTAAAATGATACATTTCTTTTTTTTTTAATTGTATTGCGATATTATTAAATGATTATATTATACGATTTAATTTAATAATATGAAAAAAAAAAAAAAAATAAAAACAACAATAACAAAATTTGTCTCCAGGATTATTCATGACCCCTCAACATTCTATGATACAACACTCTTTACCTGTACTCATTGGGTTGATCACTTTCTCTTCAAGACAATTCTCTTATCGTTTTTACCTATGACAGCATTTTAATTTATATCGGATTGCTATCTTTTATCGTGTTGATCTATTATCACCTTATATCAAATGTATATGAAGTGATGTATAATTATTTAAAACTAATTTGTAGGTATTGCATTGTATAATCAAAATATTGATTTATTCTGCAAGAAGGTGTGTGATATGCAAATCAATTTTCTTTACAAAAATATAATAACACAATTGATTATTACAGTGAATAAAATCGTGTGGGATAGTTGAATTAAATCATACATCTAAAAATGCTAACAAAAATATTCGTTGAATAGTTGAATAATAAATATTCATTATTCAAAATAAATTCCTAGAATTCCTAGTACTCTGCCTTGTATATTTTGATCTCAATATTAATATATTATATGATGAATGATATATTATGCATATATATATACAATTAAAGTTCATGTATATACATAAGTACGTGATTTTGGACATTGGAGTTGGTTCCCAATATTTGAGAAATTCAAAACCGATTGTTGAATTAACACCAAAACCTTAAAATAATTCAATGTAATAGGTACAATTATTTTGAGAACCCCGGATGATCTATAATATAATAAGACATTGTTGGGAAAAAATTCATGAAGAAATACATTTAATACATATATTCAGAATTATTATAAATGATATAGTTTTATGATTTCAATGTACAAAAATATATTATCCAACAAATATAAGGAATCATTAAAATTTATTTTTATATAAATAGTAGGTATTTTGTTTTATTTGAGTATTTTATTTTATTAATATTATTTTTGTTTTGCCAATTTTATTTTTTTACTTTATTTAATTTAAAATAATATTATTAAATTAATAATTCCATGTAATAACATATGATGAGTTTACAGATTTTATGTTCTAAACCTTATTTTTTTTTATATAAAATTACAGTGAGCTAGTTATATTTAGTTTAGGAACCAATACAATGATACCATTGTACCGTTTGAAGTTAAAATATATTGACTGTATAGCTTTGGGAGACAATTCAATGGCTGCACTTCCATTTAATATCTATCGTCTAGCTATATCTAAAGGATTGTAAGTCGGTTAGGTTAGGTCAATTTATTTCTTATATGTCGTATACTCTCCTTCTTCTTTCCTTCTCGACATCGGAATGGCAATTGATTTCAAAGTATGTTTTGGACTTTTGGTATAAAGAGAAACACAAGCCAAGTTGATGCAATAACTTCAGGTTCAGGTGTACACAACATATATAAATATACGGTCGTCATGACGGTGAAAAATGCGCACACATAAGAAAGTAGAATACCCTAGACGATTAAATTTGCATACCGGTTGGTTCCGCAAATTTGGCCGATTTCTGCTCAATTATTTAGTGTATAAAATCCCTCGAAAAGTTAAATTACTCCGTACAATACACGCGCCACTCGAGAGTGGTTTATCTCATTAATATTCGAAAATACCGGAAATTGGACGTGGTCGGAACACCGAAATCGGTAGTGATGTGTGTTCCAGTGCGATCCAAGAAAGCAATAAACTGCATTAAATATGAGAGCATTCGTAACTGACGTTTTACTTTTGAAATAATGAATTTTGTTCGATAAAATAATCACTCTGTATATAATATGTGTATTAGATATATATGATAACAATATAATGATATAAACTATTTATTTACAGTTAATTAGGAGGAAACTAGATTTATTTTTATTATTGTTTGTGTTTTGACGATTTATCACAAATCATAGTATGAAATGTTAATTGAAAATGGATTTTCAACAAAAATTGATCTTGGTAATTTTAATTGTAATGCTACTAAATCTCGATACACAAACAGTTTAAAAATAAAATATTTTAGCAAAGATAATTTTTTTAACTCACTGATTTTATTGATTGGTAAAACGCGTATATTTTTTTTGGAAAAATGATAATTTAAAGTCAGTTTTATTCTATCTATTTAAAAAAAATAAATAAATTAAAATATTCAGTATATTATTATATTATTATAGTTAGTTTATTAGTTTTAATTTTTTGTTTTAAATATCGAATCATGTTTTTTACCAATGTTTCATATTATGAAGTTATTTTACTGAAAATGGAGATACATAAATATCAAATAGCTACCAAACTACCAATATATTTAATTATTTATAATCATTTAAAGTTTAGTTACGAGGAGTGAAATGGCATCATAACCCCGTGAATTACACTATATGTGTACGAAAATACTGGTACGCGCACGAACAGAAACTCAGAAACTTTGTACATTTTTGGTGCTTTTGTTTTCATCAAAACTTTAAATGCTTATAAATAATTCGTTATTTGTTCAATATTCGATGTTTGTACATGGACATTTTATGAATATTAGATGTAAGACTGTAAAAAGCAAAATATGGCTACAACCACAAACTAAACTGACAAAAGATTTATATTTTTTTTTCTTCAAAATATTACAAAAATTATTCAAGAATATGAATGCAATGCATTAAAAAAATTACTTTGTGGTTTATGTAGATTAGATCTCAGATATTGGTGCGTAAATACGTATTTTAAAAACGTTTTTATCATTTTTTAAATTTCTTTAAACAAATTAAAACTACGATCATGTATCTATAACCTATGTAATAGTACATAATAATATAATATATATATTGTTATTTTTAATGTTATTATACTGTAAAATAATGATATGTTTGAGAGATAAAACTATTAGTGAAACAGATAAGAAAATAAATAAGTGTATACACGAGGTGCTGTGATGGTTATTTGTTATTATAAAACAGTGAACGATAATTATTGTAATTCAACAGCAAAACGTGTTACCTGTTTTCAAAATTCTATATTTATGATTGCCATTAATTCCACTCTTAGTTAGTTGGGTACCTATAAACTTTTAGTTTTTAAATTGCAACTTAAATTTTTAATTACGTAAACGTATAATAAAGAATAATTCCAAAAGTATTCACTGTTAAACTTATTATTCTATGTCCGTACATATAATTTGGATTTGATAATCAGTATAATATGCTTTCACAAAAAAAAATTATCTCACGAATATAAATTATTGTTGATTAAAATATATATTAAACTATTATGCCGGAAAATTTGAAGTAAACATCGATTGCGTATAATACGTTAGAAGTTATAAGACGTAATTTAAAATTAAAATATATGGTCAAAAAAAAATATCTTTTTAAGTCTTTGGAGTTTTAATTTATTCAAATTACTATATAGAAGCAAAACAGTAGTTTTACTTAGGTACTGTGCGGTTGAATTTGCAATACAAATCAATAATCATGAATATACGAGTAATTTGATTATTTTCCAACACAAAACCAAAAACTATCCGATTTTATACCATGACGTAATGATACATATTATATTTAATTAACTAAAAAAATATTCTGATACTAGGTTTTTTCAAAGGTAAAATATATTCTGTCTAGTGTACTCAAAATTTACATCAAAAGTTAAAAGTAAAAAGTTTCATGTTTAAATATATTTATTGACATTCATAAAGGTAATTAATGAATTAATTAATTATTATTTATTTTATTTATTTTTATTTATTATTTATTTGAATAAATCTATATAAGTTATAGAACATTAAAATTTATTTTTAAACGCAATTAATATTATATACATAGGCACTTTCAATAATTCATATATAAATATCGTACATAGTTTACTTGACAAGTTAATCGATAATAAATTTAGTATATTAAAGAAATGGAAACGTTTTAAACATTCATTTTCCTGATTTATGAAAAACACCTATTATTATAATATATTATAGCGATATATTATTACGATCGCCCAAGAATAATAATTTACCCATATATTTTTATTTTATCGAAAACTCGATTAATTTTTAAAGTAACATCAAATTCTGATTTACGATCAACTATATATTTCTGGTTTTATTTTTAGTTTTTATCTTTCACAAACATTGTATAGAAATAAAAATCCATGACATGTATTAACTATAAAGGGTACCTGTGTGTATAATATAATACATTATTTGAAAAAGAATTTCGATAGAAATCGTAATTTAAAGCTTTCTCTTATCACTTTCTCACGAATAATATTAAACACAAACTAAATAATCAAAATAATTAAATATTTAACATCGTTTAATATAGAAAACTAATCTAGAGGAGCATATGGTTATAAATATATAATTATTATTTTCTACGGGCCTTAAAAGATTCACTCGTCTACATTAAAGGTCTGCGATAATAAATTATGAATATTAAATATCTTCCGATTTAATAACTTATTAATATTATGCAGGTAAAATACGTTATTATTATAATTAGATTTCTGATACACAACAATAATTATTATAAGTTTAACTGAAAATCATAATATTATAATACTTCACTATAGTCGTTACTACCTCAGTGCGACCTTTTACATAGGTAGTCCGTTAATTATTAAAATCAAATCCGCCTTCATACTATCATCTCAAATACTAAATGGTTTCTTTTTTGAGAATTTTATTGTGTGTGATATTTTTTAATTTATTTATGGCAAATTGGTATTTTTTTTTTCAATCTCTTTTTCATTCCTATCTTTAAATGTCTCTTTTATTAATTGTCCAAACACTAAAAGCGTATTTATATTGTCATGATATGAACAGTAAGTTATGATGAAAACTATTATAAAAATAATAATTAATCATAATAATTTGATTACAATACTGTAATAAAAATATTTATTATTAATATTATTATTAACTAATGACAAATAAAATTAATACTTATTACATAATTTGACGTGTTTGCTTAATTCGGACCATTTTAAGAATGTACCTACATTTTTTCCAGGAAATATTTCCAGTGCATAATATTTTGTATCTTCAAATTATTATCACTAAAACTTTGTGACTATACCATTACATAATAAGATATGTATCTAATAATATATCATTAATATTATACTATTTATACTCAGTGTATGGTTATAATTAATTCCAGTTAGACGTATTCTCAGTAGACGCTAGTTGTAGAGAGCCTAGATAATTATTTAGGCTCTTTAGATGTTAGAATAAAGCAAGTAAATCATATATTATTCCTTGATGTGTATTTGCTGATTATGTTTTGTTAATACTTGAGACTAATCACTAGGAACTAGAAAGTATTCAACCAAATTCACGAATATTGTTATTATAATATTGCTAAATTAATGAAAAACCATTATGAGTAATCAAATTTAAAAAGAAAACTGTAAAAATACTATCAATTAGCAAGTACCTATTCAACTGAGTGATCCACTTAATGTAAAACAATCTTCTTTATTTCAAAAACTATTGATGTTTTTGGAAATATTTTATACATTATATAATATATCTATACCCTAATATTGAATTATTAGAAAACAAAATAAAACATTTTTAAATATATTTAATGATTGTATTATGCAATTTTAATTACATATTCTAAAGCAGAATATTATTGTAGTATATTATTATACAAACATTGAATTTTCGACTAGTATAACTTATTAGTATTTAAAGTTTATATAAGTAGAGAGGTGTGGTCCAAGCAGCCAAACCAATTATTGGTCTACTTCTGCACTTATCTTAATGTTAAATACTTATAACTAATAAAAGACTTGTTCAAAATTTGGTTTTAAAGACCAAAAAACTGAATAATATTTTTCTTTCTAATATAAATCTAAGATAATTTTAAGTTGTTATTCAAAAGAGTAAAAATCATTATGTATTATTATTTTCTTTAGTAGATTATTCTATAAATCGTTAATAAAAATGATCTATGTATTGTGCTGAATAGTTTTTAAATCTTTATTGATAAAGTTAAATATGCTGATCGTGGCTCTATTTTAATGAGTGCTTAAGTGACCATGTTTACACGGCCACGGAGATAATCTTATTTCTGAATTTTTGTTTACTGTACGCTTTTAAAGGCCACTTATGCATAATAAAAATTTACTACAACCTTTGAAGTTTTAGTTTAACCAAAACCATACTCTAACTTAAACTTAAAATAAATAGAAGAGATTTCAGTCTTTAGGCACAATAGGATAATATATAACTCAATATGCATTATTATAATAATAATATAAATAAAACTTTTAAATGTTTTAACTACAAATTAAAATTTAAAATTTTTTGCTGATATAATAAATATATAAATACTTATTCTGAGTAGGGTAATGATGTTTAGGTTTTAAAAACATATGTGTCTTTTTTATTGTAGGTATATGTCATTATCTTATTTTTAAATGCTTAAACATCAAAATTGAAGGCGTAGTAACATTTATCTCGGTATTTTTCAAAATAGTTGGAAAACATAAAACAAAAAATGGAAAATAATAATGTTAACAACAAAACAACATTTTTAATCAAAAATAATTTTATTTTTTTGTAATTAAAAAATATGTACCTAACTGTAAATACCTAAATCATCGTATGAGCAAATTCATTCATCTACTTTCAAAAATCCCAAATCATTTTTTATCGAGTTTTGACATAATTTAAAATATTTGATATTCTTTTAATAATATACCAACTATATTCTTTCTTAATACATTATAATATTAGACCTGAACTATAGTCAGAAGAAAATAAAAAGGGACAAACGCGTCTCGGTGAATGACATAACGTGACGGTGATTAGGTAGAATTCTTAAGTTGTAACATTTTTTTTCTTTATACCTGATATGCGTATAATATTACTGCATGAAATAAAATGGCATCAATAATAATAACAATAATAACGGCCATAATAGGGCTTTTTTCATGATTAGTAAAAAAAATAAATAAAAACGTTAGATTGCCTTATGTTTGGATACAATTCTTGTGTTATAAACCTATTATACATATACTGATATAATTTTTATAGCTTGTAAATATTCTTTTAGAAAATAATTTGCAATGATAAAATGTCTAAGATGATCGATAAGGTTTATTTTGCATTATAATAATAATGTATAGTAGCGATGAAAAATTAAAACCAAACCATCAATAGACCTATAATGCTGCTAAGTTCCTATATTCTGTGTTGTCCATTGAAATACATAACCACCCATACAAATTCAATCCATATGACGTATTACTATTACACTAGGTATAGAAATGTTATTTGTAAGGTTTATAGAACGGATATCTAAATTCAGTAGTTTCAATGCATAAATTGCCATATTTACAGACTAAATAGTTTTTGATCAGGTCGACTACTTATATAAGAGTTTTTTCTACTTAAGTTTTTGGTTTCAATGTATAGTCTAATGATTAATTTCAGAACTGCTATAATATTTTTGAAATACGCTACGAAACCAATTTACTTATTTTCAGTGTTTTACTATTTCCATTGTTATTATTGCTATCGTACGTTGTAACCAATACAAGATTTAAAATTGTTTTCAACTGTTGGTTATGCTAATTTATCAGCTTGATTGGACGCTTATAATACACTTTTGATAATGAATGCTGAGCAACAACTTCTTTCAAACTTCCTTTAAATTATAATTTAAAAATAATAATGTTCAATGACAGAAACGTTCTTAAAAATTTCAAGTTTTCTTCATTTGTATACTACCCACTAAAATACAACATATTTTCTTAAGTTGAATACTTACGATGTTCTAAAAACTAATAACATTCAAAATAATAGATTGAAATATATTAAGCCATTTACATATTAGATTTGATATTAGAATCATTAAAAAAATAATAATTTTAATAAAAAAAACTCGAGAGTATCTATACACTACACACAGATACATCGGTACATGTATGTGTCTTGTTTTTATTGAATATAGTTGACATAAGAATGTCGATGTCAATTTGGTATTATTATTATTATTGTTATTATTATTTTGTATTGTTAACGCATCAATGACGTCACAGTAACATTCTCGATTTCCGATAAATTAACAGAATGACCCCATTGCCCCCCCAGTCATAAAAATTATACCTAAACTGTAGGTAAATAAAATTATTAAATATTAAATAGATAATATATTTTTTTTTTGTTATTATTTTTTTTTATACATTTTTACTTAGTAACCGGTTGCTATAACAACCAGTTGCTATAAAAAATCACCATCTCGACTGGTAACATTCTCGGTGTCGGAAAAATAAATAGAATGACCCCCAGCCATAAGATATATACATGTCAAAATATGAATTACCAATGTTAATTCTGAACATTATTAGTATATTGTATATTATTACTAAGCATCAAATAGCAACCAAGATTATAATATTATGTGGGTAGCGTATGCTTTAAAATTTGGGTCGCTATAAGTCTTCTTTTTAAAATAAAAAATACATTTTAGCAATTTCTTACTTTTTTACAAAGCTTACGTGAATTGAGAAAAATGTAGGCCTAAAAAGTGGGTGGCGAGTCCAAAAAGGTTGAAGACAACTGAATTAGACTAATTAGATTGATAAATCATATATTTTATAAATAATTATTGATTTGCATAGATTGCATGTTTACAGTGTTAGTGTTAATATTCCAATATATTTTACTTTGCATGTTAATAAGATGCAAAATCGTTGTTTTTAACTATGATTATGATAAAAAAATAAATTTATATTTTCGTAAATCAGTACTACCCTTCTTATGTGCTTGATGTTAAATCTCATGGATTTTATGACACGTTGAGTATGTATCTAAAATCTTGTTGCAGCACTAAACATGTCTGTAATAACGTTCATTTTTAGATTTTCAGATACTTCATAAAAAAAAAATAAAAATTAACATTCTTCAATTGTATTTAAAAAGTTTATATATATATAGGCATATAGCTATGTATTATTACAGACAAATTATAGACACAATTTAATGAAATCAAGATTAAATAAAACCTAATGCTATATTTATTTATCAATGTATTTGTTATAGTTTGAACTATAATAATATACATATATTAATATTATAGACAATGTATTTATAATATTATTAATTTATTAAGTTCAAACGTAGCTGAGCATATCGCATTAAGCGTAACTTGATGTGATTGCGCCAATAATATAATATCATCGGTGCCAAGTAATAATAATTAAATTGCGTATGATATACACGGCGAAAGCGCCAAAATATTGACCGAATCCAAAACAAAAACAAAACAAGATCATAACATATTCTAGTGACTTAATGCTATGATAAGATCTAACAACGATAAGCATAATATAAAAGTTATTTTATTATAAGGTAGCGGTTTTTTTGAGACCGTAAGTGCCTTCATCATTTTTACAGAGATGTTTTTGACAAATGATAATTCAATTTGTTCAAATATTTTTACTATTAAAATGGATATTTTATTTACTCTGGAATTGTAATAAATTTACTATTATATTGAAACATCAGAGCAAGTAAATTACGTATAATGGAACATCAGCAGACATAGCAAGGTAACGCGATGTTAGCAATAATTATTATAAAACTGGATACTATATTAATATATTCTTGAAACCTACTATAGTTGTTTTTAGACAAATATTATACCAGTTTTTTTGTAACAAAATAACTGAGTTTATAATATATATATTTACTTAAAGAGTTAATATTTAATACTATCATATTTCTATCAAATATACCTATCAGAAGTCCATTAGTTTTAATGGAATCCGGTCAATAAATATTCATTCATTCGAAGTGTAGTTTAAATAGGCAATATACAAGATGTAACGGATAATGGATAGTAAATAATAGGTTTTAATGTATAGTAATATTATTTGGTAATTCAGTTTATTTAAGGATAAATTTAAAATTACTAATTTATATATAAAATGTAATTGTGAACGTCGAACTGCTGAAGGTAATGAATATAGTAATAAATTTAATATTATTTTAATAAAATTTAATTCATAATAATAAATAACTTTTATAATTTATTTATGTCCACCGACATAGTTTTAACTATATCTCTCTAAAATAGTCATAAGATTCTATATGAAGTGGGAAGAAATTTGTGTTGTAAAAACCTGAGCTGATTTGGAATTTACTTGTTTGTTAAACATTAAAATATTTTATAAAATGAGTCATTGAGAAAAAAATGAGAGCCGAACAGACTAAGTTCAAAAAACGATACATGTCGAATGCTTATCAGTAACCATAAATGTATGTGTGTGTGTGTGTGTGTGTNTGTGAGTGTGTCGATCTTGAAAATTTAATTAACAATCGTTAAAAAATAAAATTGTTCATTTATTTAAGTCAATTCTCTAAATATTAATCTGGTTATCTTGTTTCCACCAACAATTCTGGAACTTAATTGTATTAAATTACATGGTGTGTTACTAATGGTTAAATGGATGATCGCCAAGTATACATCGTAAATATAATTTAACTTATCTGAAATTTTTAAAATAATAATTCCCTACGAAAGAGCATATCAAAATATTTCAACACAAGTGGTATTTTTAAACATTGAAATATGACATATTTTTATTTCATGCCATCCAAGTGTATATGTACAAAATATGTTACAAAACGACTTTATGAAACCATAATAATATTATAATTATATAAACACTTGTCACTTCTAAAAGTGTAATAATAATAATATAAATAAATAGTTAAATCAACCTTAGTGTTGTCGAAACTTTTGTAAATCCTTTGCTAAACTAATGGTTTGTTACACTATAATTTATTAATATAAAAAAGTTCCTACTAACGCTCCTAATTATATTGTGTTAGGTACCAAGTTCTATGACGATTATAGTGTTTTAGATGAAAATTATCGTATAATCACTGGATGGTATATTTAATAACGATGGAAACACCTCATAAACTCAGTAAAAAGAAGAACTAAAAACATCTAGCTGGACATGGTTTTATATATTTTATATATACGTACAAAAACGTGACATAGCTATAAAAATTCAACTTCACGTAATATAAATAACTATAATTGTAGTATAATATAAATGTATAATATAAACTAACAATTGTTATCAAGAACAACTGATAATATAATAAAAGGGGGAAGATACGTCTGACCTGGTCTTCAATGTTGACTACTGCAATAATCCCGGGTCCGATGTATTTGTCCCAAAAAACGACTTGTCCGCCACGATTACGTCGGCAAACACAAAACGATCGTGGCGCACCACACAATTAAA
>VUJU01000578.1:72921-86286 GCA_009835225.1 Aphis craccivora | reverse complement strand
TGTATCTATACGACTATTTAGTACAATATGTTGTGTAATCATCAACGGTTTTGCGTTCGTAATAAAAATATATGATTGAATCGAATGTATGTTTTTGGTTTTGCGCAAAAATTAATTTTAGATTTGGATCAAGGATTAAATTTCTTAGTTTTTTACATATTATATCTATGTACTTTATTTTCTGGCACAAAATGTAATAATTAAATTTTTTTCTCAATAAATTATACATAAAATGTATAAGATGTCTTTATGTAGTGTAACATACTTTTACACTCACAGTGTTAATATTTTATATAACTAAATACTTTAAAATAAAAAAAAAATATGATACGTGACTTATTTTATTGTACTATAAAATAATGTAGAATTATATAGATTTAAGTCATATACCTTCCTGTTACACAGATACCTTATCCCAGATACATTATATATTATAATAATTGTTAATTTTAAATATATTTAATTTAAATGTATTCTAATAAATAAATAAAAGAGTTACAATACATTTTTACTTTTTTATTTATACGTTTTAAAGATAGTAAGGAATGTTTTTTTATACGAAATTGAAAATAATTTTATAAAAAAATAAAAAAATAAAAAAATAGTGTTATTGTATTATATTATAATCAGTAGGTACTTTTTATAAATTTTTTTTAATTATTTAATAATTTGGCTTATTTTTGCCTTAAAAAATTATGAAAACTGTGTCATAAATTTATTATACAAAGTTTTAAATGTAGGTTTAAAATACTTGATATTAGGTAGGTACCTATATAAATACCGAATACATACTTAGGTACCAAATGGTTAACTAGTGTTAGCTTTTTCAACTACGTTTAGTATAAACGTATTAATACAATATAAAATATTAATATTAATATTATTTTTTTGTATTAATACAACATAATATTATACTTTATAGTTTGTAATTCAAATTTATTATAATGATAAATTATAGTTCTTATGGGTTCCTATTTTATGTACGAGTATATTATTTAACATCAAGATATAAATATATAATATACAATTTACACATTTACTTTTAATGATAAATAAGAGTAGGTATTAATTATTTTATTTTATAACTAACGACAATATTTGATAATAATTAATTTAGAATTTAAATAAATTATTAAATACGATTTATAAAATATTGTGATGGTTTATCATTAAATATTATCTAGGTACTGAGTTTTTAATTTAAAAACAACTTACTCGCACAATGTAGGAGTATTAGTTATTGATTTATCTAAATTCTTTATGAGTTTATTGTAACGAGAAATCTATAATATATAAATTTATAACAAATATTAATTAATATTTTTTTTTTCAGAATGTTATTATGTAGAATTCCTCATAAAGGACGAAGGATGTTATTGAATTGTTAAATTGACAATTAAAGTCCCTCTACACTATAGAGCACACAGGGTGACAGTATTTTTTTCGCCATTGAGCACCAACTGGCTTGCACATTAGAACGATGGGCGTAGCCGAAGATTTTGCTCCTAGCTTCACGCAGAAGCCACAACTGCGACAAGAAGATGAAGGAAACCGATTGATATTTGAATGCCGACTGTTGGGATGTCCCAAACCGGAAATTACATGGTTCCGGGGTGAGACTCAGCTGGCCGAAGACCACAGGACCGTAATGAAAATCCAGGCAGTAGCTACCAACACGTATGTTGTTATCCTCGAGCTGGATGATGTGGTCGAAATGGATGCTGGCCTTTATAAGGTTAAAGCAAAAAATAAAATGGGTGAAGTGGCAGCATCAATCAATTTGAATTTCAGCCGTGAGTAACACAGCAATATTATTTTTATTTGTTTGTTTTTATTTTTATATTAATGCAAAACTTACCTCTTTAGTATTTATTTTTAAAAACATACTGTTTCAAATATGATATAATTTGGAGTTCGAATTTTCTTATCCAAAAGTGATAAGTTCGTTATGGTTAAAACACTGCAATAAAATTTTGGCATAAACACATTTTTCATTCTAAATGTGTGAAATGTTCACACGGGTCCTCTTATATTATAAATAAAATTATTTTTAATTTGATGAAGAAAATTAAACACTTAAACTAGAAATAAAATTATAATTTTTGAATAATAATTATAGACATTTCATATTTTACTACCTATTTAGTTTTAAAATGTTCATATTTATTATTTATATCTAAGTTCATGACAAAATGGTTACGATATAATATTACAATTATTATTCTAAATCATTTATATTTAAAGATAGGTAGGTATATACATTCACATTGTATAATATATATAGTAATACCTGTTTAAATAATTAATAATACTATATTGACAAATATAATACATTGTATATAATTATAAGAATAATACGTACTATTCAACTATTGACTATAATATTATTCACTAAATTTGATAAATATTTGTATCATTTTACCTATTACAATAATCAATAGTATAATAATTTGATTATACTCAAGTTCAAAAACCTAATTTATTATGATTAATAGTTATATCTTTTATGAATTTAAAAAAAAAACTTCAGAATCAAGTTACTATTTATACTGTTATTTTCAAATTTAATTATACACATATTTTTTTTTTTTATTTGGTTCTGTTAAAAAAAAATTTAGATATAGATACTTTTTAAAATATTGTTCAGTCTGTCTATAAATGCTATAACAGGGATATAATTATTAATATTATGTAATAACACCTCATGTTCACAACGAGAATATTTTTTTATTAAAATATTAACTATTGTAATTTCTTTAATAATTGTTAAACATATTGTTATTTTAAGTTTAAGCATTTTAAATATTTTTATCAGATTTTTACTTATGGAACATTTTATTTGAAAGTTAAAAAAAATATTATTTTCTAAAACTACATTTTAATATATTAAAAAAAAAGTATTTTATTCTGATATTATATAATTAAATGAGTTATTTGTGATGTATAATTTATAAATAATATTACATATTTCAATGCCCAGAGTCAATTAGCGTCATTAATTAATACGTGAACATAACAATTGATTATATTTTATATAAAAAAAAAAATAGCCTTTCTATCTTCTCGAGTTCGTTAACATTTATGATGTTGGCACTATGTCTATGTAAAAATACACAGTGATCCAGTGAGAACAGTTGAGTGGGTTAATTTTGGCAATAAACTCACATTCCCCTAAATATAGATAAAGAGTTCTGTCACCAAACGTTTCTACTAATGAGACTTGCATTTAAAATTACTTTGCTAAAAAATATGTTTAGGAACACCTAACAATAAGAATATTTTCATTTCAATGTTTTATGAATAGGCTGATAAATAATTTATTATATCTATTTCCATTTTAGAATAACTACCTAATTAAATTATTTATATTTATTAATTTATTATCATGGATATTTATTCATATTATGACAATTACCATAATTTAACTATAGGTATTGAAAATATATAATTGTTACCTAGGTGTTTTAATTTAATTTATAAATTGTAAGACAATCGAAAGAATGGTTTACATTCAAACATTTAATTTAATACGATAAAATGTATACCTACATAACATCGTAACTATGGGTTGATTAACCGACAAAGAAGATAGTAGGTACCTACCTATAATGCTTTGAAAAATTGAAGATTAAATCAAATAACATGAACGTCGTTATTTAAATTATTATAATTTAAGATTTTACAACAATCTTCAGAATATTTATTCCATAGTATATTTAATGATTAAACTGTAGGTAACTTTTATCTAAGCCCTGTTTTAAATTTTTTTTTAATGATACCTATGGAATTAGAATGTATAAGGCTATATTATATGTATATGCCACTATGCCAGATAATTATAATATATTAGCTGTATTATATTTTAATAATTATATTAATTTTGAATTTAATTTTCAATCTCTTTTCTGTAACACACAATTTATTTAAAGTCATCTATAAAAAAATATTATTAAAATTAAATTAAATAATGTACGATATAGGATAATATAGTTAAAAAGATTTAATTAAATTAAATCATTTGTTGAAAAAATATCTAATTTGATAAAATAGAAAAGCTTGATAAAATGTGCTATATTAAAAATTTAAAAATTTAGTTCAAAAAAATCCATTATATAATTATATTTGATAACCATTATGCTCATTATTAAATTTTTTAAGCGATATTAAGAAATAAATAAAAATGGTTTTAATTAATGAGATTCTATGCAAATCTATGGAAGATATTTAATTTGGGTATAAAAATTATTAAAAATATAAAAAGTAAAGGTACCAAAGTTTATATGCAGCAGTTATTAATTTAAACATTAAAATAATGAATTAAACATTTAATGAAATAGAAACTTAAGTTTGATTTATATTTCAATCAACAAAATATGTCAATTTTATAATAATTAATTATTGTTTGTTTTTGTTTTAGCGGTTGACGAACCTCATGAAAAGTAAGTTATCTTTTTTCTTAGCTATAACCTTTAAACCGTACAATACATATAATTATATTTTTCGTAGACAAATTGATGGATTGGCCCCAACATTTTCAAAAAAGCCATCGATCAAACAAGAAGATGATGGTAAGAGACTTTTATTCGAGTGCATTATCCAAGCTGATCCAAAACCATCAATTGCATGGATTCACGGTGGAAAACCAGTGATTGATTCTCCTAGACATAAGGTATAAATAATTTCTATTTAAAAATGTATATTTATAATCTTTCATCTTTCCCGAATTTATGACTATAATCTTAAGTTTTTATTGAAAATTATCTATAAAAAAGTGGATATCATTTTGTAGAAATTGTATATTAATACAGGCAATAATAGAAATAAAAGTAAAACTTCCAATAAATTAGCTTTAATAAAAATTAACTTCAAAGCAATCATTAATAAATTACAAGCCATCAAATGTCCAATCAATATAGTCAATTTTTCATCTTTTTTGGTTAATTATTTTATTTATTTTTAAATTGAAAGTTGAGTCTTATTAACTAATCGAATCTTTGTAATTGAAAAAAATTGAAATATCTTTTGACTAACTAGAAAAATAAAAAATGTATGTACCTAAATCATAATTTTTAATTTTAAACTTCTCATTCTCAAAGACGATTTAAATTTTTTCTTTATTAATATTTTACAGCAATATGTAGATAAAGATGGACATTCCTATTTAGCAACTCTAGAAATAAGAAACGTCACTGTTGAAGATGCTGGAAAATATAAAGTTACAGCAAAAAATGAATTGGGTGAAAGTAATGCAACAATTAGTCTTAATTTTGACAGTAAGTATTAACAATGGTTAATATAATGTATTATACGTATTATACATATATTTAAACTTACACCAATAAATTAGGTATTTTGATTGTACTCGTATAATTACACTTTAAATGATTTGGCTTTCTTGCTTTTTTATTGTAGAGCTAATAATATTTATAAAAATTAAACTCAAAAAAAAAAAAATTAAATTATTATAACTTAACCTTAAATATAGATTTGTAGAAATAAAAATATTTTGTATGGGCGATGCATTATAGAATCAAATTATTCAAATGCAATTGGGCTTAAAATAATAATAGACTATAAGTCTATTGCAAAATTGTGTAGTATGAATGAATTTTTCAGTGAGTTTAGTTGAATATTGTAAATATACTATGCAAATAATACAATTGATTTTTGTGCGTCTGTTTGTGTGATATATTGTTATGTGAAAGGAAATATCCATTTAAGAAAATAGAGATCATATATTATACTACAAATATGATAGTTTTTCATTTTGATGAGTTCACTTCAAAACCCAAATTCATACAAAGTGTTTTTGCTTTAATTTCTTTAAAATACTTAGGATAAGCTAAATTATTTAGGTATACTTTTTATTTAGTTAAAATAATTAAAATTTTTGGTTAAGTTATATTTAGTAGCTTAGGACTGTACCTAAATTTTAGATTTGATGCATTTAATAACTGTTAAATTCATTGAATACAGGTACTTATGAGTAAAAAATTTTTTAGCAAACTAAGTTAAAATTGAAAACTTTCCAAGAATTAAAGTTCATAGTAAACTTTCGATAAATAGGTGACTGAGAAGTACCTAAATTTAAATTCTTATTAAAATTGCGAAAATATTATATTGTCTTCTCAGATATATTTTATTATTACTTCCGAATCTTGTTTTGCATTTATATCTCGTGTTCTAAATTATTAAAATTGTTATTTACTATGTTATGAGTTTCAGTATTTTAAAGTATTCGAATACTTTTTAATAAAATATGTTTTTTCAATAATTTTTCTTCTTTTTCTTTTAGAACAATTTTTTTTTCGTCTACCGTTGTATTTTAATTTTTTAATTTTATACTATTTTAAATATTGATTTTAAGATAATATTTTATAATACTTCTAAGAAGTTATAAAATTTCATTAAATAATCAATTATAGAATAACTAAAATGTATATCTACCAGCTGAAGTTTAATTTATTAAAATTAACTTATAGCTATATTATAATGTGTCATCTGAAATTCTCGAGCCTATTAAAGTATGAACATAATACTAACTAATAACTATCTATTTGTGATTAACAGAGATATTATATTTTAATAGACAATTTATCGAACTTAAAATAAACATAGTAGAGTATTTTAAAAATCATTTGAATTTATATTCATAAAAAGTATTTGGTTACGCATTGCAAATACTAATGACGCCATATATTTGAATACATTTTCTAAACATATTTGAAAACTATTTTTAACAAGTCTGCTAGTTATTAAGAATCCACTTTGATAGTTCAATGATATTTGATGTCATAGGTTTAAAATAATTTATGAAAAAATAAAAAATAAATTTTTTTTATCCAAAAATAAATTATACGTTTAATATTAAAAATGTATATGTGAACAAAAATTAATTCAATTAAATAACTTATAGTAGGCACTTAAACATTTTTTTTCGAGGGGTTTTGAATTGAACGCTTATCAAAATCAAAACTGTAATTAAAACATATTATTATTATAATACATTAGCTTTGTAACATATGCAGTAGTATTTAATAAATAACGTGTGAATTCACTATTTTCAACAATCTAAAACATATAATAAAAATTACTTAAACGTATACGAATATATACATTAGTTTTATATATATATATATTGGTAAACAGTTATTTTAAAAAAAATGCGCGGTTTATGATCCCAAATATCACCCACATAAAATTATATTATTATTTAGGTATAAACTATATAGGTAATCAATTTTAAGTTGGTCTAATATGTAGTGTAAGTGAAATTTATGTTTTTTTTTTATAAGATTTTTTTGTGTAAATATATGGGTAGTACATGTCGTATGGTTATTATTATTACGTGTACACTGTGGTGAATGGTAGGTTTTCAGTAAGTTTTCACTTTAGGTGACGAAGCACCTGTACCTGAAGATGGGATAAAGCCCACATTTACTGAAAGGCCCATAATTACACAGACTGAAGATAGTAGAAATATTACTATAGAATGTCGTCTAGTAGGAGATCCAAAACCAACGGTTCAGTGGTAAGAACAAATATATTTTTGTTTTTTTTTTTTTAACTTATCCATTAATAGTTATTATATTATTCGATTTGTCGTGTTTATTCTATAGGTACCATGGTAACAATATTGTGAAGGGTAGTAAGTATTCCTCATCATTAAATGTAGATCAAAAGCTGTATTACTTGGCAAAATTGGAAATAAATAATACAGAAGAAACGGATAGTGGAGAATACAGAGCTGAGGCAATCAATGTACATGGCAAATGTGTCGCTAATGTAAATTTGAATTTAAACGATGACAATAAAGGCCATCTTAAGTAAGTAAAATATCTTAGCAAACATAATTATTTAATAGAAATAATGGTTAGGTATAAAAAAATAAAAATAAAAATAGTTGAAAAAATAATGATGACAAATATTTAATATGTATTATATCTAACTATGATTTGTATGACACGTATTTTTACTACGTTCTTATTATCCCTTACGACATAAATATTTTAAATTTTGAATTAAAACCATACAATTATACATGTAGTTATTAGTTGATAATTTTTGATATTATATACAATACAACACTATTTTTATATACATATTTTCACTTGATAGTTTTTTTAACTTATTTAATTTTCAAACAGTTAAAATTGCATATTTATTCTATTTTATGAATGACGTCCTAGCTTAATTTACTTTATAATAAAATTATTTGGTGCATAGAATATAAATAAAAATGTATGTAAATAATTTTATTTAAATTCCGTACAAAATACAATTTAAAAATTATAAAATTCATTTTTTTATTTTGCTATTACAGTTTTAACATAAACTCCAATAATTACATTGCTCTAATAATTTAATTTATCAGGTATCTCTTCTAATTCTTTGATTTTTTTTTTTTTTTTAAAAAAACTACGTTTTTAAACATTTAATATTTATTTTAGATATAGTTTAAAACCAAGATTTTTAAAAGTAAACATCAATATTTTGAAAATGTTGACATGGTATAGGTAATAAGTTCCTATAAAACATATATTTTGGTATTACTTAATATCAAAATATGAAATGCCTACTTCAAAAAAATAAACTGATATCAATTTTTGAAAATTTTCATTTAATATTACAATTGTGTACAGTACCTATTTGAATTTATTTATATGGTATACATTTTTAATAAAATTAATTTAATGAAACATACGTAACTTTGGTTGAGTATACTTTGCAATACGTACTACATAGTTCTGATGAATATTTAGCTAAGTCCAAAAACACTCTGATTGATTGAATTTTATAACCTTAATTTCGTAAATTAGTATAGGTACTAAGTAGTTATAACTAAATGTCTTCACGAACTCTAGTGTCTGATGTTGGTTTTCTTAATTTAAGCTCTCTATGACCTCTATAATATATTATTTTTGCCCGACTGATGGAGCCGATGATCAGTATTTTATTACCAGAACCGCACCTTTTGTGATGTATTTTTAGTAGGAGTTGAAATTATTTTTATGATACCCCATATAATAAATAATAATATAATAATATAATTAATAGTAAAAGTAAAATATTGAAGTATTAAGAAGTTGATATAATAAAAGTAAAAAAGTAGTGACCGAGTTAATTGATTATGAAAACAATAAATAAAACAAATAAAATGAATTTTAAAACCTTCGAAATACGTATAAATCTTTTATGTTTACAACTAATATGGGTAGGTATATAATACTAATTAAAATTTAAGAGATTAGTTTTTGTTTATTACCTTGAAGTATGAGTAATATTTAAGTAGTAGTAGTATTTAAGCATATGAGTAAAATATTATTGTTTCGGCAACATTTGATGATGATGTCTTATTTTATATAAATTTTCCGTTTTTAATCAAATAAGTAAGAAACTATTTCTACCATTATATTTATATTTACTTTATGGTACATTCAATCACAATGCTTGATAAATATTTATTTAATCGGTTTTATATTTTTAGAATACCAGAAGGAAAACAACCAAGGTTTCCTAAGAAGCCAGTGATACACCAAGAGGGGGATGTTTTGGTAATGGAGTGTGAGCTGGAAGCTAATCCCATTCCAGAAATAAATTGGTATCAAGCATCTAAACTAATATTAGATACAGGACGGATTAGGATGTCAAAAAAGACAACTGGAAAAGACATGTATTTACTTAGATTAGAAATCACAAATCCCACCAAAGAAGATGGTGGAAATTATCGTTGTAATGCTTGTAATATATTTGGTGAAAGCAATGCAAACATATCATTGAATTTCCAAGGTATACCCAAAAAAAAAAATTTATATAATTCAACCTTGTACACAATTAATTGTACCCTATATTTCCATTAAAACCGCGCATGTTAAATACCAGTAATAAATCAATGTGAATAATAATAATATTGTAACATAAAAATTAATGTGTGGGTATTAATATTAATATATATATATATATATAAATATAAAAATACATACATATATTGTATTTTAAATATAAAATTATATAATGAAAATATATTCACATAAAAAAAAAATCCCATTTTGATTTCAGGTGGTGATAGTAGTTCTGGATTTGCACCATCGTTTATCGAGAAACCTCGAATAATTCCAAATGAGTCTGGTACACTAATCACACTCCGGTGCAATTGCACAGCTAATCCTAAGCCAGAGGTCACGTGGTATAAAGGTACGAAGCTTGTTACGGAGACGTCAAAAATTTCTATGAAAGTTACCGGGCAAGAAAACAAATACGAAATACTTTTATTGATACAGGTAATGTTTATATTTTTCATTTGTAATAATAATATGATCAACGTTATTGTTAAACAATTAATGAATAAAAATATCAATATTTAATTATAGGACCCAATCGGTCCGGACAGTGGCACTTATAGATGTCACGTGAAAAATGAACACGGCGAGAGCAATGCGAACTTAAATCTAAATATCGAAACCGATCCTGAACCAGAAGGTGAACCTCCTACATTCTTAATTAAACCAAGAATACAGTCCAAAAACAACGGTAAACTAGTTGTAATGGATTGCACTGTGAAGGCAAGTCCTAAACCAGTAGTGGTCTGGTATCTTGATGGTAAGATATTGAACCAATCTTCGAAACTTTCTTGGAGAGTCGAGGAAAAAGGCGATTCTTACTACATATGCCTGGAATTAAAGGTATTGTATAGTTAACTGTAAATCCAGAAAAATTGTAAATTAATATATAATCATATAGAAAACGGTATAACTAGTTACTAATTTATTTTAAATATAATATAATTAGAACCCAGGTAAAGAGGACACGGGGTTGTATAAATGCAGTATAAAAAACGGGAATGGTGAACTGAATGCAAATCTGACACTCAATATTGAAAGTAAATAAAAACATATTATACTCATAGTACACGTACTAAATACCATTTATTAATCTGCATATTTAATCTTGATTACAGTAATACCGGTGATCAAAGAAGTCCCACGTGTTGTCACGATATCAAAAACTAAAAACGTTGTCATTGAGTGTCGCATCCAGTCCATTTTCGAACCCCAGTGTACATGGAAAAAAGACAACACTGTGATAAAAGACAACGTTACAAGACAAACAAAAATCGAACGCGTCAATGATGTAATACAGTTTAATTAATAACATAAATTATTATAAATGTATTAAACTAATTGCATTGTTTTTTTTAGGGAGAGTATTTAATAAAATTGGAAGTGAAAAATGCAACTTCCAACGATAAGGGTATTTATAATTTGATCGCTAAAAACGAAAAAGGTGAAGTAGTATCCAGTCCAATTGAAGTAAAGGAAGTTGTAGAAGAAAAAGTAGAAAAACCGTCTATTGATGAGAAACTTAAATCAATTGTGAGTACTATTGAAAAACGTAGTGTTCGTGTGATTTTTTTTTCATTTTCAGTACTAATTCAACTAACAAATGAAACTTATTCAGTATAATTAAGTTTAGGTAGTACCTAGTATTAGGTACATATTTCTAAAATATATTTTATATATATATATATGATTCTATTAAGATGGAAATATATTTGTTCGAAATTACCAGGTAAACATTATGTCATACATTAATATTATGAAATATGCATATTTTAGATTTATAGACTAGGTATGTATATAATAATAATAATAATTTGTTTTTACTATTAATTAAATAGTAAATATAATAATTTCAATCAAATAGTTACACAAAATTGTATATCATGTGCAAGTGTTTTATTGTTACTATTCGATTGTATTAAACATAGGTAATATTATGTTTTAATTTTTTGTCAGTCAATTCATCATTTGACGGGGTTTCATCTCTAGTATTGTTAAATATTATAGGTCCCAACCGAGGATACTGACCATCGTGCATTGACCAATCATTGACTTCTAGGTTTTTATTTTCTTCCTTTTCTAGCTCATCTTCCCACATCATCATTTTAAATTCTTTATCTTTATTAGGAACTTTCCTGATATATTCTACATCATTGCGTACTTTGTCCTTAAATCCAGTAGGAGTAGGATATCTATAGGTATTAAAGTCATCTTTTTCCATATTGTGCCAACTGCCAAGTGATTATTTATTTTCAAATGCGTATTTTCTAATAAAATAAAACTTCAATTTATTTTTCCAGCTCCATTTTAATTATTTTTTTATAAATAATATTCTTAAAATCCAAACAATGTATTGTATCTAATTAAAATATGTTTAATTGCAGCCAAATATAAATAAATGGTTCGAGAATATTATGTAAAAATTAAAATTTTTTTTTACATAAACGTTTAGTTAATATTAATAATATTTTAATAAATTAACTCAAATAGTTAAAGATAACATTTAATGTTGAACACATCGAATGCATATATAAAATTTCAAGAAAAAATTGTATTCACAATCCACATTGCAAAAAATAACAGAGATTAATTTAAATCTAATATTAGAATATTTTAAAATATCATAAAATATTTAGAAAAAAATACTTAAATAATAATTCTTAAATATGCATTTCTACTAATTTTGATAACAAAAATCAATTTAAATATGTTCATCAAACAAAAGTTGTTTAAATTATCAAACATTATTTTATAGTATATCTAAATAATAATATACTATGCGGTTATTCACTACCTACTAGTTATTACGAATATTATAATCTATAGATTATAACCGTATAATTATTTAAAAATACTATATAATACGTAACTCTATTATAATAAAAACTATAATAGAAAATGTAAATAGAAAAAACATAATTTTACTTGTATAAAATAAAATTTTAACAAAAATATGATTACAATATTACGCCTAATGGACCTGATGTACAATGTACATTATTGTATTATATTATGTTTTAATTGTTGTTGATAATTTGCTTTTTGTAGGTGATTATTTTTAATCATGTTACAGTGCAAATAATACAAATAATTCTAATTTATTATGCTTTATTTTATTTTGCATTTTGAAAGTTAAAAAAAAAAAATGTTTTAATGCTTCATGTGCCAGTTTTTTATAATCAAAAGCAATTCAAAATGTACTCAAATTTATAATATAACATCATCCTCGAAACGATGTTAAGAATTGGTGATTAATAAAACTTAGTGAGTATTTTTCATAAAACATAATTCTTTTAGAGCTATACATTTTAAGTAATATAATAAATAAAATAAATATTTATATTTTAGTATATTATCTGTATTGAATAAAATTAAAGTATAATATTTTTTAAACCATTATTATAGCGTGCTAATGAAGGTGAGCGAGTGGAATTCGTATCTAGTTTATCCAAAATCGATAGACAAGTCACAGTCATATGGTACAGGTAAGAAATTAAATATTATATACAAATATTAAATCATTATA
>VUJU01000578.1:49131-71805 GCA_009835225.1 Aphis craccivora | reverse complement strand
AAAAATCGTAATTCAAAAAGAGAATTTGTTGAGTTATAAATATTTAAGTTTAGTTAAGCAGAGTGAAGTGGTACGAGGATATCCCGTAAAATGCTGGACTACTAATCCGTTCACTAAACTATTTTTTTTTTAATCTGAATTTATCTTTTTTATTCAGCTCACTTATATTTTACACCTTTATTTAAGGTCATATAGTTTTGAATAGTAGCTACTGTTGTAGTTTATTTTCCAATAAATGATCAAACTGCATATTTTAATTTAATTTGTTCAATTATCTTTTTATATAATATTAAATTTCATACTATTTCGATCTTAGAAGTACTTTAACGAGTTTGTTAAATTCTTTTATTATACTCGTAATTAATGTTTGGAATTTTAAAACATAATTTAAAATATAGATTTATATTGTGCATTATGTTTATTGAATAAATGTACTTTGTATAGACTACTGATGAAACTGAGATAAAGGAAGACGGACAACATGAAGTGAAGAGGCGATCTTCAATATTAAAAGTAACTAATTTAAAATTATATGTCTTAATTAATTGAATACAATTCTACTAAATTGTTCAATATTTTAGAAATCTACAGAAAACACCACAACAAAAGTTGAGGAGCAGAAAGATCAAGAAAAAAGAAGATCTTCATTATTAAAGGTAACTATTTTGAAACAGAGAATGCTATTTCAGTGAACTACTATCTATAACATAATGTACAAAATATAATTTTCATTAATATTATAATATACTACAAAAATCAATGTTAAAAATTTTAATACAATTAAGAAAATGTATAAACCTGTTTTTAATTGTATAGAAAACTGACGAAAAAGATGAAGTCAAAGATGAAAAAATTAAGAAACCGTCTGTAAAAGTATGTATAAATTATTTGAAAATAATGTAGTGTGTTTAGTTACTTACAAAATAATTACATATACAAAGTGTTCAACGATAAAAAAATCACCCTGTATTGTTCCAATTTTTATTACACTCTATAATACAGCAATGTTTTTTTTTTAAGAAAGTTATAATAGTAAGATGGATTATTATTCATTCCATCCATCTTGTTAATTTTTTTTTAACTTTTCAAAATATCATCAATATCAATAAATCTTATTTTTATGTGTACAGAAATTGTCAAATGAAAAAACTGAAATTAAAAATGAAGAAACTAAGAAATCAGTGATAAAAGTATGTATATTTACAAATAACAAATAATATTTGTTGATATTTACTTATTTTATATTATATAAAATAGTAGGTAGGTATATGTGTATACTTTATACATATGATACAAAGTAATTATTTACTTATAATACAGAGTACATTAAATTTTTAGTTATAATTTTTCCTAATTGTTTTATCTTTTATGTTTTTTAAAGAAAGTTATATGCTAAACACTTAATAATTTTATTTTAATTTTAATAGAAATCTTCTGAAGTTAAAGATGAAGAAATCAAGAAACCATTGATAAAAGTATGTACTCATTAAATATGTATTGATAAATTGTAAAAACATATTTTGTTATACATATATTTTTTAAACTTTTATCATTTTACATATTTAAAAAAATTTTTTATATTTTTATATCAAGTTCAATGTTCACTCATTTAAAATGTTCAATAATTTATGATAGAATTATGTTTGAAAATGAAGAAAAAAAAGTTAATTGTCAAAAATTATACCTTTTTTTTAATTACCTATTCTGCTTGAAAATTTTTTTAGTTTCTTGTTAAAAATATTATTATAATCTAATTTTCTTATAAATCAATAACTAATGAAAATACAGAAGTTAAAGATGAAGATATTAAAAAACCATTGACAAAAGTGCCTATGCATTAATTATTTATTTAGTATTATAGTGTAGAATAAAATGTTTGTTATTTACATAATAGTTACTAAATTGCTAAATCTATAACACAAACACAAATATGAATACCTACCTAATTTACACTTCATTTAAGATAGCATAATTAATATCTTGTTATTTTTCAAATTCTACATTGAACATAGGCATTGTTATGTTCAATAGAAATTGGTAAAGTTCAAGTTTTTGATTCTAAGTCTCTCTATTTTATCGAATTTTTATGACAATTATTTTTAAAATTTTACGAAATTACAAATGTATTGTGTTTTAATTTAGAAATCTCCAATTGAAAAAACAGAAGTTAAAGTTGAAGAAACTAAGAAACCATTATTAAAAGTATGTATGCATGTAATTTTTTGATAAATAGTGTAGAGTTTTTTTTGTTCCTATAGTGTAATTACTAAGTATTTAAGTTATTTGATTAGTTGTATACTTGTATATTTGTATATATTTTTATTTAAAGTTTATAGTTTATAGAATAGTGTTTTTATTTTTTTGTGTTTTGCGTGTTTTATTTAGAAAACAATTGAAAATGATAACTCATTACCGACTGAAGAAGAAAAAGTTATTGAATCCCCTCGATCAGTTAAAGTAATTACTTTGTTCTTGCAAATATAATTATTGATAGATTCCACAATTACGAAATAACTTAAATAAATAAAGTAAAATGGCTATGATAGTACAACGAATATTTTATCATATTATATTTTAAAATATTATACTATATGTACCTCATTTAAATTAAATACATATTTAAGGAGCTGTAACATTCGGATAAATAACTGTAATACCTATATAATATTAATAACTAAGAACTAGGGCTTTATAGTAAATTTTAAAATTATTATTACTATTATGATAAATAATAATTATTATATATAATTGATTTTTGTACTTAAAAATCATTGTATAACATATTTAACCATTATACGTTTGTTAACGTAATTGATTTTAATCTCTTGAGCTGAATTTTTTTAATGTAGCTAATTTTTATTTTAAACTAAAAGTTTGAAAGTTTTATAGATAGATAAATTTATATAAATAATATATATGTAATAAACACTTTCGAAGCAATTATAAAGGTACCTAGTTCAAAAATAATTTTTTAAATTTCTTAATCTGGTATTCATCCGATTTTATATTTAATTACTTTAAAATTTAAAATATCTGGAAAAAATATAATAAAACTAAAATTTTGAATTAACATTTTTCTATGAATAAATATTAAACATTCAATGTTTATATATAATACATAAATTCTAAGTTTCTATTCTTATTCAGAATACTACAGATGAAAATAAAATTAATAATCATACTAAAACTCAAGCGGTCCAAGAAATTGTCGAAGAAAAACAAAAACCATCAACAATAAAAGTAAGAATAGATAATTATGATATTATGTAGTAAATTGTACATATAAATTGCATGCCTGTAATATACCACATTTGTTAAAAGATTGAAACTGAAGATAATAACGGTTATACATCCCCACCTGAAAAAACTATTCAGGATATCCCCATAAAAAGGAGAGGCTCTTCAATAAAAGTAAGTTTTGTAAATAAATGTTATTCAGTAGTCTATAGTTTTTATATGTATTTAGAAAACCAACGATTTGGTCGAACCAGTTGAAGATAATATAAATGATGTTAAACGACGACCATCAGTAAAAGTAAGTCAACTCTGAGAGTTAAATAATCATAAACCGTATATTTGAATCACCTTAACTACAATTCTAAATAAATGCTTTACTGAAGTGACCTGAAGAATATTTAGGTATAAATGTATAATTGTATAAATGGTCAAGCAACCTAACGCTTGCCAGTTTCGCATGATAGGTATTGATTCGTTCTTATGTAGTAAAAATTACACACTACAATGATTAGTAGAAAATTGATATTTATAAATATTAACAATGACTGAACAGGAGTCAACGATAGTTTGACTTGCCAATGTGATTGGATTCGATAGTTCCCGTATCAGCATAGTTCTTCTCTTCCGATGAGAAGTATCAGTGAATGTTCATATTTATTCAAATTAAACTATATTTGTAATTTATTTAAGTTTTCTATATTATTCATATTCCACATTCTAATTGATCGTAATTATTTTTTGCCACTATAATTTCAGAACACACTAAAATCTGAAATAATACAAATTCATTTTTAATTAAAGTAAAATATAGTTTGATTAAAATTCTCCAATTTGGCTACGGTTATAATGTATTAATCAATAATCATTTTTAATACGATTATTATAAGTTTATATAATAAATTGAGTTTGGTATTATGTGTATTCATTATTGAGCTCGTTAAATAACTCTGGAACATACTATATTTTTTTGACCGCATACATATATACCATATACTTACAATACAAATAGGCAACTAGTTCTAAAATCTTAAATTCAGTATAATATATATATATATAAGATATCTATTATATGATTATATTTGATAGATAATATGAAAATGTAGTTTATAAGTTCATAAATTTTTAATCGATATAACAATGTAATTTAAGGTTTTTCTCTACGTTGAATAACATTTATTTTATTTTTCTAAAATCACAAAAATCAAATTATAACATTATAATCGTAAGAATATGTATATTTAGAAAACTGTTGAAAATAAAATATCGGTAAAAGAAGAAAAACTAGAAGAGAATCGCCGCCCTTCAATAAAAGTAAGTGACGAAAATGTACTCGTAAATTTACTAACTTGTGTTTAAAACGTAGCTTTTATTTGATCGTTTCGTAAAACATTGCTTATTTATATATATATATAACTATAGTTTGCATTGTAAATATGTATTTAGAAAAATGACGATGACACTGCTCCAGTGGAAGAAAATAAAATCGACGACAGTCGACATCCGTCGATTATAAGTGTAAGTGTCAGTGTACAGTGTATATTTACTATTATTATATTATGTACATATGTTTTAAGGTATAAGTTAAACATAATATTTTCTTTTTCTTCTTATTATTAATACGAGTACATAATGCAATATTTCAATCATAATTGTAATTTTTATATTTATAATACACACATTTACAATGTATACCTACGCGCCTAAAATAATATTAAACTTAAGTTATTATGTTTGTAATACAGAAGAAACCATCGGAGAACAAAACACTTATGCCGGAAGAAAAGCCAGCAACAAAAAAACGACTTTCTGTGAAAGTAATAAAAAAAATTACAATACTTATAAATACAATTAATATAATAAATACTCTATATAAAACATTTATTTTTTTAGAAGAAAAAAGACACTATTGAACCTGAACAGCCAGAGAAAAAGATGCGACCAACGATATCTAACGTACGTCGAATGCCCAATTATTTGTTGTTTTAAGCCACTATAACATATTGTCGATTTGAACGACACAAAATATTGTATTATATCTTACTTGAATATTTTTTTACAGGGTACTAAAGTTGATACTTCACAAGATTCATTTGACGAGACTAAATCGATTGATGAACGGACACCGGTACGATAAATAATAAATATACCTAATTATTTTAATAAATTTAATAATTTACTTATATATATATATAATCACTTATTATTTAGGAAACAAGTATAGATTATTCTATTATGTCAGAAGATGAAAACTCTATACAAGAGCCAAGTATAAAATTGGATTCTTCTGATGAGAAAGCTCCGACAGGCAGGGTGAGCATAATAATAAGAAATATTTGCTATACCAAATCTATAAAATACCTAATACATATTTTATAATACTATTGAAATAATTTTTACGAGAATAATGTAATTTTTATATTCATTTACAATGTTGTTATTTTTATACACTTATATTTGCGTCTTAGGAAAAATATAAAAGTTGTGTACGAAAAATGATAAAAATAATATTAGATAATACAATCTTATGCTTAATTTGATTAAATTGTATGTCAAGATGCACAAGTAAACAGGTAAAATGCACGGTTTGCGTCAAAATAAAGATTATTATAATTATATTATATAGTTAATTACGATACCAGTTGATTTTATTACGCATGCACTGAGTCCTGCCCAAATTCATAACCAACGTCACATAACTCATCCCAACTATAACAGAAATTTGATCACTTGCTTTTACGTAATTATTGTTACTTATAGCCAAGTCGAGTACCAGAAATCAAAGCGCCCGAAATGCCCAAAATTGAAGTTATCCGTGAACAAACTCCAACCGATAGCAGAAAGAATTCACTGGGACCAAGTTCTGGACAATCAAGCCGTAGGGGTTCGCTAATTCCTCCACCAGAGGACAACAAAGGCCGCCGCCCTAGTTTGATAATCAGCGACGAGGTAAATAATTATCACTGTAAATTCAACTGTTGGATAGCATTAATTAATGCTGTCTTCATTTGTAATTATTTAAATTCTTTTTCATTCATTCTACCTTCTTTTAAAGTTGATTTCTACAAAAAGTATATTCTTTCTTCGATAATTTTGTTTTTTTTTTTTGTTCTTATACGCATTCTTAACGGTGCTCAGTATGTAAAGAGCGCCAAATTAGTAAGCATGATGACAAATTATCAACTGCTTTTATATATTTATATTTTTTTTTTTTTTTTTTTTTATATATACAATAGATACTATAACCATTTTAGTGTTGAACATATTGTAGATGAAAAGTAGATAAAATAGAATAGACAACAGTAAATTATTATAACCACATATACATATATATTATAAATACATGTACAGCGGATTTTGAAGCCTTTAATTTAGCCTTTAATTAAACATAATATTCACTTCGAATAGTTTGCAATACGGATATTTTACGCCAATCTTGCGTTTATATATATCTTGTCAACTCATACACATACTTTTGTTCGAGGATTTCATAGTTCTGTCTTTACAATGGAGTAGGGATGGAAATAATGTCGGATTTTCAAATACATTTTAAATTGTCTATTTTAGGAAAATAGAAAATTACGGCCCGGAGAGGTCCTGGAAGAAAAAAAGGTGAGGGTGTTAAAAATCCAATGTGAACAGCGTCTCTTTGGTGAAATGAATTAATAAACTGAAAAATAACAATGGTTTTTTTACCCTCATCGACTGTTGTGACTTTCTAAGTGGACGTTCTTTGGCGATGGCGAAATAAATAATATTCATATTATACTAAATATTTCAATACAAAAAAAAAAAAAAATTAAGCTTCAATTACAATAATATTCTTATCCAATTACCTACCTCGATACATACCTTCAACCTATGTATACAAATTCATCATCGCCATCTATCAAAATTTCCAAACTTTGTGTTTCTGTCTTTGTGTCGTCTCCCTCGGTTACTTCTGGTTAACCGCAACTTGTTTAACGTGCTTTCAATTAAATTATGTTTATGCAGGTTGGAAAATTGCGGCCTGGTCAGGTTATTGATGCAAAGGTGAGGTTTCATTCATAGTGTTTCCTCGTCACAATAGTCACTGTTTCCGATATGATTGCGTTTTTTCTTGTGTAACCTATACTGTGATGTCAAGTTTTATATTTTTATTTATTGATCGTCATTTTTTACGTGTTAGTCCTGTGATTGTCCTGTGATCGAAGATTGCTGAATGGACTGTGGATAAATATTTTGTCATTTACATCACTAACGGAACTTAACACTCAATTCTAATTTTATTTTACAGGAGTATCTTTTACAATATATAATTTTGTTAAGAATAATATGATTCATTCACAGAAGTTTTATAAATTAAGAACTGTAGAAAAAAATTACTTGATATATTTTTTATTTGTTTATATAGGTATTGAAAAAATTTAAAAATATGTTATTTATTAATTAAGATTCCTGAGATAATTTTTAAAATCAAGCCTTTAACTTTATTACTAGAAATTATTTATTAAAAAATTGTAAAGCTAGTAGTACTGGTTTGATACACATGAAATATTTAAATTAAATTGTTGCAACCAAAATTTATAACAGGTAATAATTGGATGTTATTAGATTTCGTTATTTAATTATATTAATAATTATTAATGTTATCAGGAAATTAGTACTTAAGTGTTTAGACAACATGTGACAATGTGACATATTATAAACACAATTAAGTAAAATATTAAATCCCGAAGACATCACATTTAAATTAAAAAAATTATTAGAATACTTGTTATAATTAATATTTATATTCCTATAAGATTACATTTATCATATTTTTCATACAAGGGATATTATAATATGTATTACATTAATAATAAGGAGAAGTAACTAAAAAATAAGGAAGCGGAAAATACAATTGAAAAACTAAGCATTAATTAAACACTTTGATATTTAAATTTCTTATCATATGTGGAGAGTCACGAATTTTTGGATTAATATTTTGAAACTTCTGAATAATAGGTTATAGTAGACAAAATAAATATTTTCTATACAATGTATCGCTTCATATACCAATGTATCTCTAAATATCACAGGTGACTATGGTTAATTTTTAAATTTTAGAATTAAGAAGTTTTTATCTCGTTTAACCATATGAATTGTATCTAGGAATAGTTAAACGGGGATGTTTTAATGATGTATTATGTAGGTATAGATTTGTACATCTTAGTATTATTTGCTGATAATTCAACTGATTAAATCAAAAGTTTGTTAATTGAAGCAATTTTATTTTGAAATATTTCAACTCATTGTTATGGATTTTTATTATATACCTTGTATTCCCTCAATAATTTGTATATATATGGAATGCATCTTTATAACTATTACTGTACATAAATACTAACATAAGCAATTTATTTTTCGTTAGCTATTATTTATATTTGAACATATTATTTATTATTTTGATAAAAAGCATTTTTTTTTTTTATATATTTTGATTTATCTTCTAGAAAAATATTAATTTATGATTTTAAAAATAATTTATTTTCTTTGTTTTTAAAACGGTGTACTATGCAAAACGCAATTTATGTTGTTTTCTTTTTATTTTCACTATAACTTTCAGTTTTGATTTCATTTTGATTCAACTTTTCAAATACTACAAAGATTCAAATAGTTACGTATACTTAATTAAAATATCAATAGTAGAAACATAAATAATTTGCTTGATGTATCTAAATGTATTCAAAGCTAAACTGGTATTTTAATAACGTTATGATAATTTGTAAATATTTTAATACGGGTAGTTTTTTTTCTTGCATCAAATATGGTTTGTAACATAATATAGTATCCATGTACATATATTCCCTTTAGATTTAAGAATGTTTGAACTACCTTCTCCGTTTTATACAGTTATAGTCATAAGGATTAATTTTTATTACTTGCTTTGATCAATTAGTTAGTAAAATTTATTAACATCGTTCAATTGCATAGAAATAAGTAGCCATATACATTGTACATAGTATTACATAAATTATATTAGTTTTTTTTTTTTTAAATCATTGTAGTTATTATTTTATCAGCTTAATGTTACTCATTGAAGATGCGTTTAAACTATACCGAGAAATGGATGTAGTGGGAGTTGAACGTGATAGTTGTCTGAAAAAAAAAATAAAAATTGCAGTAAATACATTGTTCTAAATTTTGAACTTGGACTTTACAGCGTCGTCGACCAAGCACAGAAATGAGAAGACCTAGCATAGCAGAACTTGAAGAAAAAATTGATAAACCCTCAACACCACTAAAAGATTTCGGTGCACCAGGACCACCAAGCATTGTAGATGTTGCTGAAAGTTACTCAGCAATTGAAGATCAGACTGGATATATAACTATACAAGTCGAAGGCACACCAGCTCCTACATTCAAATTTTACAAAGTAAATATTCAAAAAAAAAAAATATATAATTTATAACATGCTATTTTTATTTTAACTATTATAAGAAAACTAGTATATAGTATTGATCATTAAATAATTATCTATGCAACTCATTATAATTATGGTATAATTTGTCTTATTAACTTTTATTTTTTAACAAAAATTAAAGATTATTTCTTCAGCTGTTACATAAATATTCATGGTTTGATGTTTGAGCAATTGAATAGGTTAGCTTAACAATTTAAATTTTAACAAAGTATTTTCACTTAATTAAATATAGAATATTTACTCTTTATTCGCATTATAATTATCAAACAACAATAATATACTTAATAAATTGACGTAAAGATGTTAAAAGCAAACTTTCATTAACTCTCATTTATAGACCATAGTTGTTAAAATATGAATAGATATTTTATACTTTTAAAATTTAATTTAAAAGGATCGAAATTACGGTATCATTATTATAATAAACATTTTTGAAAATAAAATTATTAATTTAGGGAATAACCGAGCTTATCGAAGGAGGACGATTCAAATTCATTACTGACGGAGAAACAAATACTATTACATTATGTATGCGTAAAGTTAAACCAAATGATGAAGGGAAGTACCAAGTAGTCGTGACCAACATCCATGGATCAGACACTGCAGAAATGCAACTATACGTATCAGGTAATATATATTGTATATCATTGAATATACATTTTTAAATTTTATTTTTATGATAAAATGTAAATTTATTATACCTATCTAATTATATATTCATTCAAGCATACCAAGTGTATAACCATAAACAATTAAAAAATAACTAATATATCTTTTGTTAAATTGTGTTTCTACAATAAATTTAATGATATCTATCTATAACATTTACTTTATTTTAAAAGGTATAGTTCTCTAAATCAAGAAAAATAATTAAATAATAAATTTATTTAGATTAATAAATAACATATTCCTGTAGCTAATTTTCATAATTAATTCAAACAATAGATTCTAGTGGTATGGACTTCAGAGCTATGTTAAAGAAAAGAAAATATGCTAAATGGGGAAAAGACAAAGACGATCCAGAATGGGGAGAATTAAAAGAAACAGAAATACCCGTACCAGCACTAAAAAAAGTGGAAAAGGTGAATAACATTTTTTATTTTATTATAACGAACCTAATTTGACTAATTAATTATTAACAGAAACCAGAATCCTTTTTGAAACCATTAGTAGATCAATATGCCAAAGAAGGAAAAGACAAAAAAGTTACATTTGAAGGAGTCTTTTCTAAACCTAATTCTAAGCCTAAATGGTTCCTTCGAAAAGATGTAAGTAACAATAATAACTATTATTTAAAATATAAGATACAAGAATTTAAAAATTGCGTTTAAAAAATATTTTAACGGTTTTGAGGTGATGAATGAGAGATAGATTGTAATTTTTTGCTCAAAAAATCGTGATCTTAAAATAAAAACGATTATTAGTTATTACCAATAATTTGTTACGTACCTATCTAGTATATTAAAATACATATTCCGTGAACTTCAATAAATTAAAATCATGAAATGTGTTTTTACTTAAATAAAAATAAATGTAAAAGTATTATATACGTTTTCTATAATGATAATTTTATTTTTATTACACCATAACTTATTTTTTGAAAATAACATATCTTTAATCTATAGACATTGTATAGATATTATCTGTTGGTTTGTGAAACGTTGAGATCCATTGGAAGTATTTTTAACATTTTAGAAATAAAAAATGATTTACAATCATATAGCTTCATTATTATAAAACCAAAAACAACAACTAAACTTCAATTAAATATCTTAAACTATGTTGTTTCTTTATTATTCAATTAGGCAACTTAATACAAATTATGATATCATAACTTATGAAAATGATACTCTCTGTATCTCTGAGAAATAAGTGAACAATTTTGTATTTTACTGAAGATATTAAAATAACTATATAATAATAATATTAATATTGGAATGCTTATTAACATTTTTATTTACCAGGAATTATTTACCGGATCTAAGTACAAATTCAAAAACGAAGGTGACGTGTATCAATTGATTATAATGGCACCCAAAGTAGAAGATACTGGGAAATATACAATTGAAATAGGAGGTGTTAGTTCAACAGCTTATCTTAATGTTGAAGGTATAAATCTTGTGTTTTTTTGTATCATAAAAAAGTACAATAAGTACATACTCTTATGTATTAAGTTTTAAATTTTATTTAATTTCTAAAAAGTTACCAAATTGTCTTTTTCTATTAATATAATTTTCACCGATTATATATCTATTTATCTATTATATAGATGGCTATTGACGTATATACAATTGATTATTGTAATATTTTGCTTTAGATAGAGCTATTATTTTTATAATATACGTAATGTCGTAATGTTTAGGTGTCGAGTGTTATTATTTCTTTTGTATAAACAATTCAATTTGCACTATAAAAGTTTAAACTATGCAATTAATTAATTAATTAATTATTTAGTGTACCTACGTTGAATAATATACTAAAATGGATACAAGGTATACACTATATTATGGAAAAATATTAAATTAGTTTTAGTTTTTTTTTCCTTATAATAAAAAACAATCTGCTGAGAAGTATAAATTATATTTTCTTCCCCGTATAATTCCTTAAAATATAACTTATTATGAGACACATAGGCCTTAAATGATGTTTTATTAATATATTTTTTTTTCTTAAATATTTATGTTTATAATGCTCATTAAA
The DNA here is from genome assembly GCA_009835225.1 of Aphis craccivora. NCBI lineage: Eukaryota > Metazoa > Arthropoda > Insecta > Hemiptera > Aphididae > Aphis > Aphis craccivora. Next base: position 59,423 of record VUJU01000578.1, on the reverse strand, counting down.
CTATTTAAAAATATTTTTTATATTTATAGAACCGGCACCAGTTTACACGTTTTTGCGACCTCTCGAATCTACCACAGATGGTTTTACAAAACATGAAACCAGCATGGAATGTACAGTCAGTAGTAGTATGGCTATTATTGGCTGGTATAAAGAAAAAACTAAATTAGCTGACGGTGATAAATACAGTATATCAAAAGATATGAGTGGAATTTGTCGGTTAACAATAAAAAATTGTGAGTTGAATGATAGCGGAAAATATTATTGTCGAATTGAAAAGCAAGATGAAAAAACGTCATCAACTCTTAAAATAGTTGGTACGTAATAAAAAAAAATGTTCAATAATAATTTTAAAAAAACTAATATAATTCATGTAATGTTTAGAATATCCATATAAATTTGTAAAAGTATTGAAACATCAACAAATGACTGAAAAAGATACTGTAACATTAATATGCGAGTTAGATGATGCAACAGGTGATGTTAAGTGGTCTAAAAATGGTCAAGAGCTTAAAGCTGATAAGAGGTATAATTCGCTAATTATTTGTTACCTATCCGTAGTATAAATGAATTGTTTATATTTATATGTACTATTTTAGGATTCGAATTGTAAAAGAAGGTAGGAAAAGAAAACTGATAATAAACGACGCTAAAGTTACTGATGGTGGTCTATTCTCCTGTACGACAAATGCTGATAAAACTGAAGCAGAATTAATGATAAAATGTGAGTAAAATTTAGAAATTAAAATTTACTTGGTACAAGTTAGTGATTTTTAATATCTAATTAACAATAGACTAATAAATGTGTTAAGAAAATTGTACATTTAAATGAAAATTTTTGAATACTTGTAAATAATTGTTTCTAAAATAAATTTTACTTATACAGTTATTTTAAATTATTTTAAACACAATTTAATCTGTTAAAAACCATTCTTTTTTTTTTTTTACCAAGATTTGAACAAATTTAACAAAAAACTTAAGGATACTGTTGGAATTGAAAGAGAAAAAGTTGTGTTGGAAGTAGAGTTGCAAGATCAAACAGCTCCTACTGAATGGTTTTTCGATGACCAACCAATTACATCTTCAGATAGGTATGTATAAAACAAATTTAAAGAAGCAATTTAATTTACAGTATATATTTATAGAATTGAAATCAAAAATTTGGGTGGTGGTAAACATCAATTAATATTTAATAAATTGGAACTAAAAGACGCTGGTACAATTACGTGTAAATCTAACGAACTCACCTCTATTTGCCTATTGGAGGTAAAGAAAGGAGAAGAAAAGCCTGTAATTATGTTTGATGAAAATGTAGAAGGCCCTGTATCACGTCCAATCAGCTTTGAAGTTCCTTATAAAGGTAATGTAATTTTCAATAAAATAATATAATATATAAATTGAATTAATATCAAACGTCTTTTATTATTAGTAAATGGAACACGACAATCAGTAATTGATGCAAAAATTTTGAAAGATGGCAAACCATTAACTGCAAAAGATGTAGAGGCAATTGTTCATGACGATAAAATTATATTTAACATTAAAAAACCAGCGCACGCTCTTACTGGAAATTATCAAATCAAATTGAAAAATGACCAAGGAGAAGACATTAAAGATGTTCATATTAACATGCAAGGTATTTTTTTTTTTTTTTATTAAAAATGTACATATTTTAAAAATTGTAGTGCATGCCATTTTTACTATAAAATAATAATAATATCAAAATAGTACCTACCTAATAAAAAAAAAAAAAAATGCACATAATACATATTATATTAACTAAATCAATATGTATATAATCATAAAAATAATATAAATAGCTACAAATATATTGTATTTAAGATTTGCAATGTACCCATACACTTTTAATCTTATAGGTTCTGAGTAATAAGAACTAATTTCAAATAATAATCAAAAGTGTATATAAAATAGTTCAAAATAGTATATTTAAATTGTATAAATTATATTTTTCATATCATTACAATACCTATAGATTTTTTATTTATGGGATTTCAGATGTTCCAACGCCACCACGAAATTTGGAAGTATCTGATATTTTTAAAACCAGTTGTAAAATTAAATGGGAATCTTCGGAAGACAACGGAGGATCTCCTATACTTCATTACATTGTTGAAAGACAAGATTTAACCGTAAAAGGTATGTTTTTGAAATGTGTTACTGTCAAGTTATGTTCATATAATTGACTTGTCTTTTTTATTTGTTTTGGTTATTAGGAGGATGGCAGAATGTCGGAGAAGTAAAAGCAGATTCTCCTTTATTTTTGGATGTAACAGATTTAACTACAAAAAAAGAATACAAATTCCGCGTAAAAGCAGTATCAAAAATTGGAGCATCTGAACCTACACCCTTAGCCAAAACAGTCTTGGCCAAGGATCCATGGGGTATAATTTTCAAACTTAAATTAAACATTTTAATAACATATAAGTATTTAATATAATTTGTAATTTAGATGAACCTGGTAAACCAAATAATGTAGAACTAGTTGATTGGGATAAAGACCATGCTGATTTAAAATGGACCAAACCTGAAAATGACGGAGGAGCTCCGATTACGGGATATATTATTGAGTACAAAGTAATATTTTGAACTCTTGATTTATTTAGAAATAAATTTAACGTATACCTCATTGGTTTTAATTTTATAGGAAAAGTTTGGAAAAGATTGGGTTAAAGGTAAAGTATTTGAAGGAGATATTACTTCAGCTACAATAGATGGTTTAAAAGAAGGAACCCAGTATGAATTCCGAGTACGAGCAATAAATAAAGCTGGTCCGGGTGAACCCAGTGAAGCAACAAAACCAATTGTTGCCAAATCAAGATTCGGTAAAAATGTTTAAACTATGTGTTATAAATATACTATGGATAACTTACACTAGGTAATACTTACAGTTAAACCATGGATTATCGGAGATGATTTGAAAAATATAATTGTTAAAAAAGGTCAAGTGATTAAATACGATATAAAATATGGAGGTGAACCAGAACCCGAAGTTATTTGGAAAATAAATGAAACTGAAATCAAACATGATGGTGATAGGTAAAAACTTATTTATTGTTAAAAAAAAAAAAAAATGTATTATTTTTTAATAGCATAACTCATACATGATAATAAAATATAAAAATGATATAGATATTATATGTAATATATATGTATAATTTTGTGTATTTTTTTTAGAATCACTATTGATAAATATGAACGTAATACATTATTAACAATTCGAAGAGCTACAAGGATTGACAGTGGAAAATATACTTTAATACTAAAAAATAGTTCTGGAACTGCCGAAAAAGATGCTGAAGTGATTGTTTTAGGTAAAGCATTATAACTATTAAATAATTATGCATTTAGACGCGTACAAATAAACTCTTTCATGTTTTAGACAAACCACTCAAACCTACCGGACCTTTAAAAGTTGAAGAAGTAAGAGCTGATCATATAACCGTTTCTTGGAAAAAACCACAAGATAATGGTGGTTCAGAAATAACTGGTTATATTGTAGAGAAAATGGACATGGACTCTGGTCGTTGGGTTGCGGCTGGCGAGGTAAACAAAAAATACATAAATATTTATGTTTAGATTAACACAAGTTATCATATTATTATAACTAAAAACATTTTTAGACTGGTCCATCAAAAGAAGCATTTACGCTCACTAATTTAACTCCAAAAAAGAAATACAAGATTCGTGTTAAGGCTGTTAATAAAGAAGGAGAATCAGAACCATTAGAGACAACTGAAGAAATTTTAGCTAAAAACCCATACGGTATAAAAATAACACATTTCATTTTAAGACAAATAATAATTATATTTTTATAATAAAATTCAGATGAGCCAGGTGAACCAGGAAAACCAGAAATTATCGATTATGACAACAAGAGTGTTACCTTAAAATGGAAAAAGCCAGAATCTGATGGTGGAAGACCAATTACACACTATTTAGTTGAAATGAAAGATAAGTTTGCATTAGAATGGACTGAAGTGACGAAAACACTCGATAATAGTCCAGAAGTTAAGGTAGAAGGCTTAAAAGAAAAAATGGTTTATGAGTTCCGAGTGAAAGCTGTTAATAAAGCTGGACCGGGAGCTCCAAGTAAACCTACAAACTCACACACTTGCAAACATAGAAACTGTAAGTTATAGTGTATTTATCGATTATTAAAACGTGGATAATTTTTATGGTTATTTTTTTTTTATTTGTTTTAGTAAAACCAAGAATTGACAAAGAAGGTATGAAAAACATTACAGTCAAAGCAGGTAGAAACCAAAAATGGGTTGTTGATGTGTCTGGAGAACCAGCACCAACACTTACGTGGATATTAAAGAACCAAACAGTGGTTAATAATGACAGAATAAAAATCGAAAACATTGATCATCAAACTACATTGACAATAACTGGAGCCATTCGTAAAGATACGGGCGTTTATACATTAGTCGCTGAAAATGCTTCTGGTAAAGATGAAGCCACTCTTGAGTTCACGGTTTTGGGCAAACCTGACTCTCCAAAAGGACCACTCGAAGTAACTGATATCACCAAAAAGAGTTGTAAATTAAAATGGAAGAAACCGGAAGATGACGGTGGTTGTCCAATTACGGAATATGAAGTAGAAAAAATGGATGTGGCCACAGGAAAATGGGTGAGAGTATGTAAAGTGCCAGCTAAAGACAGTATCAAAGAACCTGAAGTTGAAATCTCTAATTTGGAACCGGGTAATGAGTATAAGTTCCGAGTGACAGCTGTAAATAAAGAAGGAGATTCTGAACCTCTCACAACGACCAAATCCATTATTGCCAAAAATCCATTCGGTAAGATATACAAAAAATGTCATGGTAGATATTATATTTAATCAATGCTTAAATGTTTTTTTAGATGAACCATCCAAGCCTAATACTCCTGAAATTATTGATTACGACAACCAAAGTGTTACTTTAAAATGGACCGCTCCAGAAAAAGATGGTGGTGCTCCTATTGAAAAATATTTCATAGAAAAAAAGGACAGGTATTTATCTATTAGAATGAATTTTGTTATTATCTATTATTTGAGTAAAAATTTTCAAGTATACAGTATTCATTTTTGTAATTTATGATATTCAATTTTAAGCAAGTTCTTAACACATTGACAAATTTTATAGTAATAGCTATATATTATTTAATTTCATCTATATACTAACTGGATTAAAAATAATTAAATACGTAACACCTACTTACTTATTTATTTTTCAATAAACTTATTAAATATTTGGACTCAATTTTACATTTATTTTAAGAATATTCTTTCAAAAAAATAGCCGACTATGAAGGCTGAATATAAATTTATTTTTACCTACCAATCATACAATTTAGTTAATAAATTGAATTTTTAGACTCTATATGACGACATAGTACGTTAACGAATGTATTTGTGTTACAATGTTTTGCGGTTTTTGTGCTTAACGTCACCTTTAGTACTTATAAATCAATAAAAAAGCTCCAAAGTCCAAAGATGTTAAGAGGACGCTACTCTTACATGTATTGTCTCCATCTTACTAACATACAACATAACAAATATGCGTACAGTAGAACCAAAAATGAGCTTTAATGTTAAAGTGAATTGATCTATTAAGTCAGTACCTATACATCTTTATAATAGTTTGTGAATTCATTACTCATCAGTAGCCATCATTAATAATAGAAATAATACTTCATAGTTTTATAACAATTACTGTGTATGATGGTGATGATGATATTTTATTTTTCTCATGGGGTCATGTTAAATATGTAATTTCTATTACAACAAATTTCAGTGTTGACTACTTGACTGTATAGGTACTAACTAAATTAATTAATTATGTTTCTCTTATGGTGATTTCATTAGGTACCTGCATATTGGTTTTATAAGATTTTTTCTAATTTGAAGTTGGTTATTTTAATAGGTACTTTTACAATCGCAGTCTTATTATATATCAATAAACAATATCTATTATTTAATGAACTTTTAGGTTCAGTCAAGAATGGGAATTTGCTATTGAAGTTCCAGCTACCGAGTTGAAAGCCAAAGTACCTGAATTAAAAGAAAAATCAGAACTTCAGTTCCGGGTTACTGCTGTGAATAAAGCTGGACCATCACCTGCATCGGACCCTACGAAAATCCATATCGTTAAACATAAATCATGTATGTAGACGATACTCATGTACATAACTGGTTCGTTATCTTAACTAACTAATTATTTTCAGTGAAACCAAGGATTGATCGAACCAATTTAAAGAATATTGTAGTTAGAGGTGGAAAAACAGTAAAATACGATGTCAACATTAAAGGTGAACCAGCACCAACTGTCAAGTGGCAGCTTGTTAACAAAGAGGTTTGTATGACAATTAATTATTTACAATATCTATTTAAATTATGTATTAATTATCATTATTAAATTGTAAGTTGTATAAATACTTAGAAATTTGTAATTCTAAAACCCAAGAAAACCCAGGAAATATATATTTTGTATTTACCTAAGTAAATTATTTAAAACTGTGTACTTACCTAATAATTTGCACCTATCCTACCTATATAGTACCTTATTATTTTTTACATAACTACATAATGATGTAGATATTGAATTATTACATACTTGATAAATAATAAATATTATAAACAATTAATTACCTATTCTATTAGTTTTTTTTTTTTAAATCATTTATTCAAATTATTATATAAAAAAAATGTTTATTATTAAACAATAGTATGGGTATGTAACAATTAACTCAGTAAAATATAGTACCAACCTATTCTTAAATTATATTGTTGCAACTAATATTACAGCATTTTAAAATTGCACAACTGTTTCTCAAAAAATAAAAAAATTTAATTTGTTTTTGATAATTTATATAAATGAATTTATATTTTATATTTTCTAATTCATTAAAAGATCTTGAAAGGATAATAATTCGTAACTTGTTCATTTCATGACTAAGATTTACTAGATAAATACTCGTATAATTATTCTTTAATTTAAAGAATTATATTTATATTAAAAGTTGTCCATCAGCATAAATTCCATACTTTAAAATTATTTCTATACTTAGAAGATCATTTTAATATTACCCTTATTAATTATTATAGTATAGAATAATAATTATATACCTATGCGGCTTTAATTAGAGTTTTTATTAAGTATCTATTTTGTTACTAGAGTTCAAGTTATTTAAATTTTATAATTTTATACTCTCTTTCTATTATGTCTTAAAACTAAGCTTAAATTTTAAAAATTTTACATTTCAGACTGATGAACTTATAAGAGATGTGAGTAAAATTAAAAGCGATTACTACGTATATTATATTATGTAGAAATCGTTTAGTAGAATTGAGATTCAATGTAGTTATTATTGTAGTGATAGTTGCGGTTTTCTTATTTCACCAAAGTAGTTATTATTCTAATAGCACAATTGAGTAGACTATCATAATATAATGATAAAGAAATTTAAAGATATAGTTTAATGATTTAGAGTTGTAGATTTGAATTTAATTTATAAACATGTTTAAGTATAATATTGTGTTTTGTACAGTAGTTTTGATTGGTGTGCGTTCATATTACTTTTAAATCACATTATATTTGGTTTTATACACATTAGATTATTGTAGTTCGTAAATAATTGCATTTATTAGATAGAAAGTTGACAAGTAGAATTTGACTAATGATGCTTATTTCAGAATAATAATAAATACAGGTAATATTTGATGAAGACCACTCTATTCAGCGCTAACAGATTCTTAATATTCAAAATAAATCAATTTTAATTAAAGTGTTGTAACTATTATTTTAAAAAAACCAGGTCATATCGGAAGGCAATGTTCAAATCGTAAATGTACCGTACAACACCAAAATTACTTTGTCAGATACAGGACGTAAAGATTCCGGTTTGTACAAAATTATTGCTGAAAACGAGTTTGGCAAGGACGAAGCTACTGTTGAAGTGACCGTTCTATGTATGTACAAAACTATTGAAAAATATTGTTTGAGTACTACCTATATGTTAATCATTACTTATTTTATTGTTCACAATAGGTCCTCCAACAAGACCTCAGGGTCCTCTTAAAGTGAAAGATGTTACAAGCAGTGGGGCTAAAGTCAAATGGGACAAACCAAAGGACGATGGTGGAAAACCTGTAACAGCGTACGTGGTTGAAAAAATGGATGCTCAAACTGGACGGTGGATTCCAGTTGGTCGCACACAAGAGCCAGAAATGGACATTAAAGGCTTACAAGAAGGTCATGAATATACATTTAGGGTAAAAGCATTGAACGAGGAAGGTGAATCTGAAGCATTAGAAAGCGATGGTAGTATTGTTTCCAAGAATCCATATGGTAAGCAAAAGCACACAAATAAAATAAAAAAATAATATTCGACTAAGTTACTAGAAATATATTTTTTATACAGAAATTCCCGGTAAACCTGGAACACCAAAAATCACTGACTGGGATGTCGATAAGGTAGACTTGTCGTGGACAGAACCAAAACACGATGGTGGAGCTCCAATAACTGGATATGTTATTGAGAAAAAAGAAAAACTTTCTACTGTGTGGGAAGAAATGTTGACTACAAAAGTGCGTAGAAAATAATAATTACGGATATAAATTTACTAAGACGGTTTTTAATAATTAAATTAATTTTAGACACCGGCTTGTCAAGCTACTGTAAAAAATCTTAAAGAAGGAAACCAATATCAGTTTAGAGTACGTGCTGTAAATAAAGCAGGGCCTTCTGAACCAAGCGATGCAACCAAAATGCATACTGCTAAAGCCAAAAATTGTAAGTATTTTATTTTTCTTATCAAATAATAAAAATACATTTTCAATTAAATATTAATATCATACAATATACATGATACATAACATACATTTTTACTTAGCTATAACAATGTTTGATGTGCAATATACTATAAAAGAGCTTATAATAACAAATTGTTTTTTAATTATTATCATTACAGTGAAACCACTGATCAACCGTGAAAAATTACAGAAGGTAGTAGTAAGAGTAGGTCAAGTGGTGAAGTTTGACGTAGATATACGTGGTGAACCTCCACCAACCACGATATGGTCCTTTGGTAGTAAACCATTGATAAATGGACGTTCAGTGAAAATTGAAAATGAAGATTATAATACAAAACTTACATTATCTGAAAATACTAGAAAAAATACAGGAGTCTATAGTTTACGAGCAGAGAATGCTTCCGGTTTTGATGAAGCTACTGTTGAAGTCATTATTTTAGGTAATTTAGTTTTGAATATCTTATTATTATTTATTTGTTTTAAATAAGGACTACCATACTTCAGTTGTGAATGAATAAAATTCATATAACTAATAGCAGTATTAATATTATCATTATCAATCTATATATTATTATTTAAAATTCAACCTTTCCGATTTTCATAGATAAACCTGGACCTCCAGTTGGACCACTCGAAGTCACTGATGTGCATAAAGAAGGCTGTACACTACATTGGAATAAGCCCAAAGATGATGGTGGATTGCCCATTACTGGGTATTTAGTCGAAAAAATGGATACTACAACTGGAAAATGGGTACCTGCAGGATTCGTCGATCCAACAAAAACCGAACACAAAATAAACGGTCTAGAACCGAATAGAAAATATAATTTCAGAGTGAAAGCATTAAACGAAGAAGGAGAATCTGAACCATTAGAATCAGATGCTTCGATACTTGCTAAAAATCCTTATGGTAATTATTCTTTCTTAAGCTGACTTAATAAATCTTAATAACTATTAGTCAAATATTCTTTGCAATAGAAATTCAAAATAACTCTACACTTGTTTTTTTAAATGATCTTGTAGTCACCCTATTTCGTCTTACAATTTATTTGACTTAAAAATAATTTTCATGAATGCCGAATGATTCGCAAAGTGAATGACACAAATTCACGACTATTCATTATTATTATTATTTTTTTTTTGTTGTTTATCAGATACGCCTGGTGCTCCGGGATTACCAGAAGTTATTGACTACGATGAAAATATGGTAGAATTAAAATGGGATGCGCCATTCAGGGATGGTGGAGCTCCAATAACAGGTTAGTATTATAGTTGACGTTATTAAACGATAAATTAGTTTTATGCCTATAGAATATTTTTATTTTGTATTCGTATTCAGAATGCGCAATTAAATATTTGAAAAAGTATTTAAATTCTTTAAGAATAATATTCATTTTTTTTCTAATAGTTTAAATCAGTTTTTTAAAAAAAAAATACGAAAAAAGTAAATATTTGAATACTTTTTTTAAACGCCTA